>CM071937.1:36166734-36249688 GCA_016081115.2 Rehmannia glutinosa | reverse complement strand
AATCTATGCCCTCTTATTGGCAATACCCTTTAGCTACCAATCTTGCTTTGTTTCTCACAACAGATCCTTCCTCATTCATCTTGTTTCTGAAAACCCATTTTGTGCCAATTACATTCTGACGGGTTAGCCTCTGCACTGATTCCCATACTTTGTTTCTTTCAAATTGATTCAGCTCTTCTTACATGGCTTGAATCCAATGTGTGTCATCCAATTCTTGAGACACATCTTTAGGCTCTATCTGGGAAATAAAACAAGTGAACATTGCTTCATGATGTGCTCTGGATTTGGTTTTTATGCCATCTCTAACATCTCCAATAACTAACTCTGGTGGATGGTCTCTCAGCCATCTACAAGATGACTTATGGCAAGTTTATTGATTGTCTTGAAATTAAGATGACTTAGCTTCTTGTGCCGCAACCAACTTGATTCGGTTGTGCTCTTTGCTAGCAGACAAGTGCTTGGTGTAGCAGTAGACCAATCTACTACATACATATTTTTCTGTCTTGATCCATGCAGCACAATTTCATTTGCTTCAGCATCTTTGATCTGGCACACTCCCATGTTGAATCCAATATTGTAGCCTTTATCACAGAGTTGGCTGATGTTTAACAAGTTGAAGTTGAGGCCTTCAACATAAGCAACATCTGTGATTTCCAATCCATTCTTCTTGATAGATCATGTGCCTTTGATTTCCCTTGGAGCTTCATTTCCTCCAAATATGACTTTTGCACCTCTAATCTCCTTGAATCTTGATAGGTTTTTCTTGTTTCCTGTCATATGTCTGGAACAACCACTATCTATGTACCAGGTTCCTTGGCACTCAGCTGTTCCTTGAACCTGCAATAAGGGAAATCAGTTTTTAGGTACCCATACTTGCCTGGGTCCTGATGGGTTAGTGCTATAAGATGATCCAACCAACCTATAGCCAAAAGACTTGACTCTAAGAGGTTACCATCTATCAGTGTCATAATCATAATGCACATTAGCAAATTGCTTGGGGTTTTAGGTTCATACAACTGTCTCTTTTGTCTGTATGCCTGTGTGTGTGTTTTAGCAATTGCTCTTTTGGGATAGTTGTGATATGTTTAAGTGTAGTGCTTGGGTGCATATGTGTACTGATAATAGCTCTTATGCCTTTGGAATGACATTTGTTGAGTTTTAGGTCTTTGCCATCTAGGCTTGTATTCCATAGGTCTTTGCTGATCTTTCACATTATTCCAATCAACATAGTTTGGATAGTTTCTACCATTCCCATCATATGTGTTTCTCTGATGAAATTTTTGGGGTTTCTGGTAGCTCTGTTTGCTTTTCACGAGTATTTCCTGTTTGGAGTTTGCTGAGGAACTCAGCTGGATTTATTCTCAGTTGTCCTCTCAACATAATGTTAGATAAATGTTTTTATCAAGATTTTGATGATTTTGTTTAAATGAGTTTTTTTATACCAAAACAATGTTTATAAATGTTGTCCAAATACTCCCAATTGATTTCAAATGTTTTTACTAATTTTTTGGAGTATTTCTTGAAGTTTATTTTTGACAAAAATCGGACAACACTTCAATTTAGATGTCGACCGGTCGAGCAAATGGTCGACCCGTATCTAAAAGCATGAAAAATGAAACAGAAAGTTGTTCTGTAAAAATAAAGAGGGAGGGCGATCGGTCCAAGGTAGGGCCGACCGGTTGGACCTTGTGACGACTGGTCGGCCCCCCCTATGACCGGTCGGACCCCCCCTGCAACCTGTGTCGGATCGCACTAATTTCATTTAACATTTGAAATTTTATACATGGCGACCAGTCGCGCTGTGTAATCTTTTGACAGCAAATTTGTACCATTGAAACTCCATATCAGCAAGATTTGCTTTTCATTTTTGTACATTATTTCTACATCTTGTGATCCTCTTTTTGTAGACAAAAGTGAAGAAGGAGGAGCTTATGTTTGTGAAGACTCTCCTATAAATAGAGGATGATTTGAAGACACGGGTGAACAACAACACAAGCAAATACACAACAAGAAATCTGCAAATTTCTAAGCTTTCATATTCAACACTCTTGTTGTATTTATAGACTAAGTATTTCACTTTTACATCTTGAGGTCTAGGCTTGATTCTTGATTACACTTGCACTCAAAATTGTATTATTCATTATCGAGTTGTAATCTTGAAATTTTGGGTTCATCATTCAACACAACATATCCTTGTGAGTGTTCTTGTGGTAAGAACACACTTGGGTGATCTAGGTGTTAGGTGCAAGAAGATTGTGGTAATCTTCTTATTGAAGATTTTGGTGCTCTTTGAGGTGTTGAAGAATTTGGTATTCTTCAAGGTTGAAGATTGTGGTAATCTTCACAAGGTGTCGTAGAAGATTGTAGTAATCTTCAAGGGAGATTGAGGTAATCTCCAAAGAGGTTTTGTAAGGTGATGTTGTATTAATTGTGGTAATTAATAAAATATTTTTTCTTTTTGAAATCCATCCCGGAGATACTGAGGTGGTAGAGGACTAGGCCCTAGGTGGGTTGAACCTCTATAAATCGAGGTGTGTTGTTTTATTTCCGCACCTTTATTCTTGTCTTTGATTGATCATTCGAAAAAGAGGGCTAATTGCGAAAAATCGGCATTATCTATTCACCTCCCTCTAGATTATCATAGCCACTTGGACTAACAAGTGGTATCAACGCCAAACTATTTGGCTATCTCGTTCCAAGTAAAGAGGAAAGATCCATGGCTACGGACGAGAGCTATCTACCAACCGGTGCATCATTCAATAGACCACCTCTTTTCGACAAGAAATCTGCAAATTTCTAAGCTTTCATATTCAACACTCTTGTTGTATTTATAGACTAAGTATTTCACCTTTACATCTTGAGGTCTAGGCTTGATTCTTGATTACACTTGCACTCAAAATTGTATTATTCATTATCGAGTTGTAATCTTGAATTTTTTGGGTTCATCATTCAACACAAGATATCCTTGTGAGTGTTCTTGTGGTAAGAACACACTTGGGTGATCTAGGTGTTAGATGCAAGAAGATTGTGGTAATCTTCTTATTGAAGAGTTTGGTGCTCTTTGATGTGTTGAAAAATTTGGTGTTCTTCAAGGTTTAAGATTGTGGTAATCTTCACAAGGTGCCGTAGAAGATTGTGGTAATCTTCAAGGGAGATTAAGGTAATCTCCAAAGAGGTGTTGTAAGGTGATGTTGTATTAATTTTGGTAATTAATAAAATCTTTTTCCTTTTTGAAATCCATCTCGGATATACCGGGGTGGTAGTAGATTAGGCTCTAGGTGGGTTGAACTACTATAATCATCGAATGTTGTTTATTTTCCGCACCTTTAATCTTGTCTTTGATTGTTCATTCGAAAAAGAGGGCGATTTGGGAAAAATCGGCATAATCTATTCACCCCCCTCTAGATTATCGTAGCCACTTAGACTAACAAGTGGTATCAGAGCCAAACTCTTTGGCTAGCTCATTCCGAGTAAAGAGGAAAGATCCATGGCTACGAACGAGAGCTATCTACCAACCGGCGCTTCATTCAATAGACCGCCTCTCTTCGACTCCAACAATTATGCATTTTGGAAAGACCGAATGGAGTGCTTTCTTCAAGAGTGCAAGTTCGATATTTAGAACATGGTTATAAATGGAGCATACATCCCAATGAAGAAAAAGGAAGATGGCACTCAAATTCCAAAAGCCCTCAAGGAGTTTGATGATGAAGACAAGAAAATATTCTCCTTAAACGGTAAAGCTCTCAATATTCTTCATTGTTCTCTTACCGCTACGGAATATAATCATATTAGAGGTATACGATCCGCTCATGAAGTTTGGGAAAAATTAGAAACTATCTATGTAGGCACCAAGAAAGTTAAACAAGCTAGAAAAACAATGTTTGTTAAAGATTTTGAAAATTTCACAATGCTCGATGGTGAAGGGATTTCAAAAATGGTTGAAAGGCTCGATAACATTGTAAATTCTTTGTGGGCACTCGGAAAAGTCATTTCGGAAGAAGACAAAGTTACCAAAGTTTTAAATGTTCTTCCTGGCTCTTGGTCCGAGAAAGTGACGGCTATCATGGAAGCTCAAAATTTAGAAACTCTAAATTTTGATGAGCTTATTGGAAATCTTATCATCTATGAAGCATATGCAAATGAAAGGACTAATTCAACAACATCCACCTCTCAACCGTATTTTATAACAACTTGGGATGAGCTTCTTACAACTTCCGACGATGAAGAAGCCGAGCAATGTCTAATGGGAATCGAATAAGACAATGAGGTACGCTCTAACCCGTCTACTTCTTTTAGTCATGAATTGCATGATGATTATGATGAATTGCAAAATGATTTTGATGAGCTCCAAAATGAATTCCAAAGCTTGCTTTTTAAATATAAGAACTTAAAAAGGGAATTCAACACCATGAATAATGAAAATGATAGTTTACATGCTTCTTATGAATCTCTTACTAGTGCTCATAATGTTATACTTGATAAGGTTAGAATTCTTGAAGAATAAAATAGTACTCTAGTTAAGGATATTGATTGCATAAAAAAGGATATGTTGAAATTTAACTTGAGTACCGATAAAATGACTAAAATTCTTGATGTTTAACATTGTGATCATTTGAAACTAGGACTTGGTTATAAGCCTAATGTTATTAATGTTAAGAAAAAGAACCAAGTCCCTATGCATATTGGTCATTATGCTTCTAGAACTATTACATGTTTCTATTGTGGTAAAATTGGTCACACGACTAATACTTGTCGGGTTAAAAATAGTTCTAGTTATTATTGGAGACCTAAAAGTCTCAATGTCAATCCCAAAGGACCCAAACACTTGAGGGTACCACAAGAAAATTTTATGTTAGGTACTCGGCGTAATAAAAATCAAAGGAGTTTTAAATTGTCATATAGACATCAAACGATCGCGCCATTTGATCGGACGAAGAGATATTATCAACAAAATTATTTTTCAAGAAGAAGGTATAATCAATAATGGGAAAGATACAACTCTTGGCAATGATGAAATTGGTAACTCTTATCCTCTTCTTCAAATATGCATTGTCTTTTTATAACTATTGCACATTTTCATGTCTTTAATTTTTGTATTGATTGTCAAAATTCTTTATAAAATTATTTCTTAAAAATGAGGTCTCAATTTTATATTCTCGGATTTTCAAATTTCAAAAGAGACCTTATATGAATTTTTAATAAGCACTTGTTTTATCAAACTTTTGTTGATTCCTTAAATAGCATAGTATGTGCTACTTGTTCAACTTCTATGTTGTTCAATATTGTGTATATTATTCGATATCACTATGCTCTTGTGCAAGATATCTTGTCAAGTTTTTGCAGAAAATATTTTGGTTTTAAGGAAAAAATGATCGTAGACTTATCCATGATCATCTACGTCATAAAGTGTCAAGATTGTGAAAGGCATATTGGTTGACAAATTAATTCGAGGTATGTTTATCAACTTTCATTATTCTTATAGATTCGAAATTCTTCATGTCTTATGCCTATATGCTCGATTTCAAAATTATCCCAACGAATCTCATTAAAGTTGTAAGTCCAAGCGGCTACGATAATCTAGAGAGGGAGTGAATAGATTATCTCCATTTTCTCGATTATGCCCTCTTTTTCAGAAACAAAGAAGCCAAGACACTAGTAAAGGTGCGGGAAGTAAATAACACGTGTCGATTTATAGAGGTTCAATCCACCTAGGGCCTAATCCTCTACCACCCCAGTATATCCGGGATGGATTTCAAAAAGGAAAAAGATTTTATTAATTACCAAAATTAATACAACACCTTACAACATCGCCTTGAAGAGCACCACACTCTTCTTCAACACCACCTTTGAGATTACCACAATCTCTCTTGAAGATTACCACAATCTCCAACGGCACCTTGTGAAGATTACCACAATCTTCAACCTTGAAGAACACCAAATTCTTCAACACCTCAAGAGCACCACGCTCTTGAAACACCTATCACCTAGATCACCCAAGTGTATTCTTTCCACAAGAATACTCACAAGGATGTCTTGTGTTGAATGATGACCAAAATCAAGATTACAACTCAATAATGAATATTAAAATTTGAGTGCAAGTGTAATCAAGAATCAAGCCTAGACCTCAAGATGTGAAAGTGAAGTACTTAGGCTATAAATACAACAAGAGTGTTGAATATGAAAGCTTAGAAATTTGCAGATTTCTTGTTGTGTATTTGCTTGTGTTGTTCTTAACTTGTGTCTTCAAATCATCCTCTATTTATAGGAGAGTCTTCACAAACATAGGTTCCTCCTTCTTCACTTTTGTCTACAAAAAGAGGATCACAAGATGTGGAAATAATGTACAAAAATGAAAAGCAAATCTGCTGATAAGGATGTCCAATGGTACAAATTTTGCTGTCAAAAGATTACAAAGCGCGACCGTCGCTGTGTAGAAAATTTCGAACGTCAGGTACAGGTTGGAGGGGGGTCCGACCGGTCGGCCCTACCCTGGACCGGTCGCCCTCCCTCTTTTTTTCACAAAATTGCTTTATGTTTCAATTTGTGCATTCTCCAGGTATCGGTCGACCTCTTGTTCGATCGGTCGACCTCAAAATTGAAATGTTGTCCGATTTTTGTCAAAAATAAACTTCAAGAAATACTCCAAAAAATTAGTAAAAATATTTTAAATAAATTGGGAGTATTTGGACAACATTTAAAATATTATTTTGGTGTAAAAACCAATTAACACAAAATCATCAAAAGTTTTGTCCAATTTTTATCGAATAATAAACTCTAATAAATACTCCAAAAATTAGTAAATATTTTAAATCATTTAGGAGTATTTGGACAACATTTATAAACATTGTTTTGGTATAAAAACTCATTTAAACAAAATCATCAAAATCTTGATAAAAACATTTTTCTAACAATCTCCCCCTTTTTGATGATTACAAACCAAAACAATTTTAGGAGATCGATTTTAAAACAAAACACATTTTCCGGTCTAAAACATCAATCCATTACAAGCAACATTCATCATAAGTGAAACACACAAGAGTATGAGCAAAGATTTTTCAAAAAACATTTTGCACAAGCTCCCCCTATCAATATGCACATTAAGAACAAGTATAGAAGCAAATGATTAAAAGCTAAAAGCTTAGCTTTTACAACTTAAGCTTGAATTTCATGAGCTTATAAGCTTCCCCTGTCACAAGACATCATTAGTCAATCATAAAAGTCCATAATTCATCAAATGGACTAAGTATCATTCACAGCTTTTGGCTTTTAAGAGCCTTAGCTTATAGCTTTTCTTGCAAGCTTATTTTCGCTTCTTTGAGCATATTAACGTTTTTTCTGTTTCTCCCCCTTTGGAATCATCAAAAATAATGTTAGCACGATAAAAACATCATACAATCATATCAAAGTGCGCAAGTTATTCGATTTATCGAGCATTTTGTACAATGAAACTTGAATTCCAAATAAAAGGGAAAAGTTGCTCATTTGATTTGCAAAAGCTCATTTGATTGATAAAACATGATCTCTATAACATTATAAGACTTTTCAAATCAAGAGAATCATGTCGGTGATGAATTTTTCATAGAAACATTTTGTCGAACACTTGGCGTGTGTCGAATAAAACAAGAGATATATAACACTTTTGTATTTCATTTAAGCCAAAAGTTTTCATCACCAATTTCAATATAACAACATTCATCCATCAACAATCATCATATACATTATACTAATGCAAGAATTTCATCAAAATAGTAAGATACAAGCACATTCTCAAGGGTTCAACCCAATTGAGATAAAAAGGAGAAATTCTTACCAATTGATCGAAGAAGTCGGATGATATGGATGAAATAGAAGTTACATAAACTCAAAAAATATAGATTTTATAAGAAGAAAATCATTTTGAGTCAATTGTGTGTGAAAAATGCAAAGGGGTTCAATTTTGGAAGAAAACAACCAAAAATACGAAATGAAGATGCGAATAAGCAATTTTATCACCGAAATTGCTTAGAGGCGACGGCCGACGGGTAGGGCAACCGGTGCAAATCGGGTCGACCGATTGACCTCTCTCGTTGACCGGTGCACGAACACCGCTTTTGTTTATGTCCGAATTTTGCACCAAAAATCCGATTTTTCACCCCTAAGTTTTAAAAACATGCAAATTGCAGACATAGGCCTCATTCAATATACATTATGCCTAAACAAGCTCAAAATGAGGTAGAAGACTCGGCGGTTAATGGTTAAAAATGAATGTCCACGAGTTATCCTTGAGACGGAATTAAACACGTCTCAATTTTTCATTTTTAGAAACACAATCCTTTAGAAAAAGATATCGAATCTCAATATATTTAGTTCGATTATGACGAACCATATTTTGAGAAATTATAATCACCGGACTTGTTATCCCGAAAAATGTGAACGTTTTGAAATTTTGGATATACAAGCCATAAGATGAAGTGCCTTTTAAATATTTGAAAATTTCTTTTAACGGCACTTTAATGAGATTCGTTGGGATAGTTTTGAAGTCGAGCTTATAGACATAAGGCATGGAGAATGTCGAGTCTAAAGGAATAAGAAAAGTTAATGAACATACCTCGAATATGTTTGTCAATCAATATGCCTTCCTCAACCTTTGTCAAACTTTACATTGGTAGCCATAGAGGTTGAGATGGTTCTTCCTTCTTCAATGCCTAACTTCTTCAAAGGTACTTTTGTATACTTTGATTGTCAATTATAACCACCTTCTTGGCATTGATTAACTTGAATTCCAATGAAGAAATTGAGCTCCCCCATCATGCTCATCTCAAATACACCTTGCTTCAACTTAGAAAATATCTTGCACAAAGATTCATTAGTAGCACCAATAATATCATAAATTTGCACAAGTAAGCAATCTTGCCCTTTTTTTTAAAAAAAATAAGGAGAATAGATCAATTTTACCTCTTGTAAAACCACTTTAAAAAAATAGTTAAGTTTATCAAACCATACACGGGGTGCTTGTTTTAAACATACAAGGCCTTTTATAAAAATCATTTGGCCTAGAAAATTTTTTCAAACCGCGATTGTTTTTCATAGACTTCTTTTAGAATAAAATTATTTAGAAAAGTAGATTTAACATCCATTTGGTAAAGCTTGAAGTTTTCTTAAAGCAAGAATAGACAAGTAAAATGCGAATAGCTACAAAATGTGCTACGGGTGCAAATGTTTCATCAAAATCAATACCTTCTTCTTGACATTACCTTTGAGCTACTAACCTCCCCTTGGTCATCAAACTTGTTCCAAAATACCAAAAATTTCTGCAAAGTCTTAACAAGATGTATTTGCACAAGAGTATAGTAATATCGAATAATAGAGATACAATAACAAGTAACACATACTATGCTTTCAAACAATTCATCAAAAGTTTCATAAAACATGTAAGTTCAACTAAGCTTATATGAGGCTATATAAGGTCTCTTTTGAATTATGAAAATCCAAGAGCATATAGTTGAGACATCATGTAAAAGAAGCATTTGAACAAGAGTTTTGACAAGAATGAATATGTGCAATCAAATGCATAATTTAAGAGGAGGATAAAAATCAAATGTTTTATCAAAAAATATAATCCTTTACAAGTCTCGGATAAAACAAGCTTTATCGAATAGTGTCTTTCAACAATTGGAAAAATCCTTTTAATGGCACTTGTATGAAATACTTTGAAATATCTTGAAAAATAAGCTCATAGGCATATGGCAAAAAAAATATCGAGTCTAAGAGAAAAATAACAATGGTGAGTGTACCTCGATATCTTAATCATTTCTTGATGGATTATGAGAAGATAGCCAATGAATAAGAGATATAAATCCTACAAAATTCTTAAACAAGTTTTGCACAAAACAACATGATACAAGTATAGGATAAAAACAATATGCGTCACAAGTATAATTATGCCATAAGCATCCATAGGAGATTATAAAACTTTAGTCTAAGTAAATGCACAAGAGTTTTAAAAACATCATGCAAGGCCTCTTTTTCAAAAGATCTTAAAAACACAAATATTTATTGAAGACCTTGATTTTGAAATAAATATTTGAAAACTCATTTTGCAATAAAGACACAAATAAAAACATGCATAATAAAAATAAAATGCATATTTAAATAAGGAGATACAGGTTACCAATTTCGCCATTTCCATGGGTTGTGTCTTTCCCATTGTTGATGATATCTTCCCCTTTGAAAATCATCTTGTTGATGATAGCTTCTCCAATGATTGTGTCCTTCCCTATGTTGATAATATTTCCTTCTTGGAAATTCATTGTGGTGATGTCTTCTCCTTTGATCAAGTGTTTGGGTCCTTTGGGATTAGATTTGAGACTTTTAGGTCTCCAAAAATAATTAGAGCTATTTCTAGCCCAACAAGTATTTACCGTGTGACCTTTTTTACCACAATATAAGCAAGTAATAATTTTTGGAGGATAATGACCAACATGCATAGAGACTTGATTCTTTTTCATATGATTGACAATAATAGGCTTATGATCAAGTTCTAGTTTCGAATTATCACAACTATGAATATCAACAATTTTGGTCATTTTTTCGGTACTCAAGTTGAATTTTGATAAATCCTTTTTCATGCAATTAATATCCTTAACAAGAGTACTATTTTCTATTTCAAGGTTTCTAACCTTATCAAGTGTGGTGGTGTGAGCACATGATAGTGATTCATAGGAGGTAAATAAACTATCCTTATCATTTTTCAAAACATTGAATTCCATTTTCAAATTTTTGTATTTAACAAGCAAGCTTTGGAATTCATTTTGAAGTTCATCATAATCATTAAGCAAATCACTATAATCATTTTGTAATTCATTATCATAGGAAGTAGAAGGTTTAGAACTTACCTCGTTTTCTTCGAAGCCCATAAGACAACATTCGTTTTCATCGTCGTCGGAAGTAGTAGTAAGCTCATCCCATGTTGTTGGGTTTGATGTTGTACCCATTTGATAAGTAGATGCTTTTGAGTTGATCCTTTCATTTGCATATACTTCTTCTAACTTTCTCCATACTTCATGTGCCGATTTAATTCCTACAATATGATCATATTCCAAAATGGTAAGTGAACAATACAAAATATTAAGATCTTTACCATTTAAGGAGATGATTTTCTTTTCTTCATCATTGAGCTCCTTGAGGACTTTGGAGGTGTGATGTGTGTCTTTCATCGGAATATATTCTCCATTGACGACCGTGTTCCAAATATCGAACCCGCAACTTTGTAGATAGCATTCCATTCTTTCTTTCCAAAATGTAAAATTTTTGGAATCAAATAGTGGTGGCTTGGTGGTGGAGGCGCCGATAAGGTAGACTTCATTCGTAGCCGATGATCGTTCCTCTTTACTCGTGATGTGGAACGAGTTTTCCAAAGAGTTTGGCTTTGATACCACTTGTAAGTCCAAACGACTACGATAATCTAGAGGGGGGTGAATAGATTATCTCTATTTTCCCGATTATGCCCTCTTTTTCAGAAACAAAGAAGCCAAGACAATAGTAAAGGTGCGGGAAGTAAATAACACGCGTCGATTTATAGGAGAGTCTTCACAAACATAGGTTCCTCCTTCTTCACTTTTGTCTACAAAAAGAGGATCACAAGATGTGGAAATAATGTACAAAAATGAAAAGCAAATCTGCTGATAAGGATGTCCAATGGTACAAATTTTACTGTCAAAAGATTACACAGCGCGACCGGTCGCTGTATAGAAAATTTCGAACGTTAGAAGAAAATAGTACGATCCAGGTACATGTTGGAGGGGGTCCGACCGGTCGGTCCTACCCTGGACCGGTCACCCTCCCTCTTTTATTCACAGAATTGCTTTCTGTTTCAATTTGTGCGTTCTCCAGGTATCGGTCGACCTCTTGTTCGACCGGTCGACCTCAAAATTGAAATATTGTCCGATTTTTGTCAAAAATAAACTTCAAGAAATATACTTCAAAAATTAGTAAAAATATTTTAAATCAATTGAGAGTATTTGGACAACATTTAAAACATTATTTTGGTGTAAAACTAATTAACACAAAATTATCAAAAATTTTGTCCATTTTTTATCGAATAATAAGCTCTAAGAAATACTCCAAAAATTAGTAAAAATATTTTAAATCATTTAGGAGTATTTGGACAACATTTATAAACATTGTTTTTGTATAAAAACTCATTTAAACAAAATCATCAAAATCTTGATAAAAACATTTTTCTAACAAAAGTGTCGTTAAAAGAAATTTTCAAATATTTGAAAGGCACATCCTCTTAGGGCTTGTTTTATCCAAAATTTTAAAACGTTAAATATTTTTCGGGATAACAAGTCCGGTGAATATAATTTTTCAAAATTCAGTTCTTCATAATCGAACTAAACATATTGAGATTCGATATTTTTTAAGGGATTGTGTCTCTTAACGCAAAATTGAGACGTGTTTAATTTCGTCTCAAGGATAGCTCGCGGACATTCATTTTTAACCATTAACCGCCGAGTCTTTTACCTCATTTCGAGCTTGTTTAGACATAATGTATATTGAATGAGGTCTATGTTTGCAATTTGCATGTTTTTAAAACTTATGTCGGATTTTTGGTGCAAAATTGAATAAAAGAATCAGTGTTCGAGAACCGGCCGACTGGTCGATCGCTTGCAAGCACCGGTCTCCCTACCCGTCGGCCGTGCCTAGGTGATTTCAGGGATAAAATTGTTTATATCCCTCATTTCGTCATTTTGGCTATTTTCTTCCAAAATCGAACCCCTTCGCATTTTTCACTCAAAATTCACTCAAAATGATTTTCTTCTTATAAAATCTATATTTTTGAGTTTATGTAACTTCTATTTCATCCATATCATCCGACTTTTCCGATCAATTGGTAAGAATTTCTCCTTTTAATCTCAATTGGGTTGAACCCTTGAGAATGTGCCTGTATCTTGCTATTTTTGATGAAATTCTTGTATTAGTATGATGTATATGTTGATTGTTGATGGATGAATGTTATATTACTGCATTTGGTGATGAAAATATTTGGCTTAAATGAAATACAAATGCGTTATATATCTCTTGTTTTATTCGACGCACTCCAAGTGTTCGACAAAATGTTTCTATGAAAAATTCATCACCTACATGATTCTGTTGATTTGAAAAGTCTTATAAGTTTATAGAGATCATGTTTTATCACTCAAATGAGGTTTTATAAATCAAATGATCACTTTTTCCCTTTTATTTGGAATTTAAGCTTCAATGTTCAATAAGTTCGATAAATCGATTAAGTTGCGCACTTTGATATAATTGTATGATGTTTTTATCGTGCTAACATTCTTTTTGATGATTCCAAAGGGGGAGAAATAGGAAAAATGCTCATATGCTCAAAGAAGCGAAAATAAGCTCGCAAGAAAAGCTATAAGCTAAGGCTTTTAAAAGCCAAAAGCTATGAATAATACTTAGTCCATGTGATGTATTATGGACTTTTATGTTTGACTAATGATGTCTTTGTGATAGGGGGAGCTTCTAAGCCAAAAGCTGTGAATAATACTTAGTCCATGTGATGTATTATGGACTTTTATGCTTGACTAATGATGTCTTTGTGGCAGGAGGAGCTTCTAAGCTCAAATAATTCAAGCTTATTTTGTAAAAGCTAAGCTTTTAGTTTTTGAAATATATTTGCTCCTATCCTAGTGTTTGTACTCATGACAAATGTTGCTTGTTATGGATTGATGTTTTAGACCGAAAAATGTGTTTTGTTTTTAAAATCGTTCTCCTAAAATTATTTTGGTTTGTAATCATCAAAAAGTGAGAGATTGTTAGATAAATGTTTTTATCAATATTTTGATGATTTTATTTAAATTAGTTTTTATACCAAAACAATGTTTATAAATATTGTCCAAATACTCCCAATTGATTTAAAATGTTTTTACTAATTTTTTGGAGTATTTGTTGAAGTTTAATTTTGACAAAAATCGGACAACACTTCAATTTGGAGGCCGACTGGTCGAGCAAATGGTCGACCCGTATCTGAAAGCATGGAAAATGAAACAGAAAGCAATTCTGTAAAAAAAAGAGAGAGGGCGACCGGTCGAAGGTAGGGCCGAGCGGTCGGACCCCCCTGCAACCTGTGTCTGGATCGCACTAATTTTATTTAACGTTCAAAATTTTATACTTGGCGACCAGTCGCGCTGTGTAATCTTTGACAGCAAATTTGTACCGTTGAAACTCCATATCAGCAAGATTTGCTTTTCATTTTTGTACATTATTTCTACATCTTGTGATCCTCTTTTTGTAGACAAAAGTGGAGAAGGAGAAGCCTATGTTTGTGAAGACTCTCCTATAAATAGAGGATGATTTGAAGACACAAGTGAACAACAACACAAGCAAATACACAACAAGAAATCTGTAAATTTCTAAGCTTTCATATTCAACACTCTTGTTGTATTTATAGCCTAAGTATTTCACTTTCACATCTTGAGGTCTAGGCTTGATTCTTGATTACACTTGCACACAAAATTGTATTATTCATTATCGAGTTGTAATCTTGAATTTTTGGGTTCATCATTCAACACAAGATATCCTTGTGAGTGTTCTTGTGGTAAGAACACACTTGGGTGATCTAGGTGTTAGGTGCAAGAAGATTGTGGTAATCTTCTTATTGAAGAGTTTGGTGCTCTTTGAGGTGTTGAAGAATTTGGTATTCTTCAAGTTTGAAGATTGTGGTAATTTTCACAAGGTGTCGTAGAAGATTGTGGTAATCTTCAAGGGAGATTGAGGTAATCTCCAAAGAGGTGTTGTAAGGTGATGTTGTATTAATTGTGGTAATTAATAAAATCTTTTTCTTTTTGAAATCCATCCCGGAGATACTGGGGTGGTAGAGGACTAGGCCCTAGGTGGGTTGAACCTCTATAAATCGAGGCGGGTTGTTTTATTTCCGCACCTTTATTCTTGTATCTGATTGATCATTCAAAAAAGAGGGCTAATTGCGAAAATCAGCATAATTTATTCACCCCCCTCTAGATTATCGTAGCCACTTGGACTAACACTCAACTGGCTGTTTTCCTTTCCCATTGTATCCAAGGCCAGTTTACTTGTGATTGTGCTTTGGAGTGAATGTGGGTGCAGCATTAGGTGTTTTGGATTTTTGAGATGCTTCATTACTTGAAGATCCTTTTTCCAAAATCACTCTTGGAGTTTGACTGTTCATAAAGGAATTAATTCCTATGCTTGTCTTATCTCCACATTCTTTTTGACTCATGATAAGATCATTCAATGATTTGGATGCCTTTGTAAATGAGGCAATCACATTTTTGAGATCTTTTTTCCTCTTTTCTATAGCAGCTAACTCTGCTATGATCTTGGCATTCTCAGCCTTCAGCTTAGTGTTCTCATTAGCTCTTTAGTCAGCTGTGAGTTTTGGCTTTTAAGCTGGTTGTTTTCCTCATTTAGAATTGTGTGTGAGGATTTTATGTGTTCAAAATCTTTCATCATTTTGCCTAATGAATCATAAAGATTAGTGGGTGATGAAGTGTGTGTATCACAATCACTATCACTTGAATCTGAATTAGATGAGTTAGAGTGTACCACATCTTCTTGAACAGGTTGATCTTGTTCTTTAGCCATAAGGCAAATCATAGCCTCTTCCTCAGAGTCACTTGAGTAGTCAGCTTCACTACTCTCTGAGTCTGCTGCTTCTTTAGACTTGGTTGTCTCAGCAGTCTCAGTAGCCAACATGGCTTTCTTCTTTTCATGTCTTCTTTCTCTGAAGCCTTTTCTATCTTTCTCATTCCTATACTTGTTGATTGGTAGATAGGAACAATCAACTGCAAAATGTCCTGGTTGTTTGCAGTTCTAACACAGGTTCTTAGCTCTTTGATTAGCTCTTTCTGTTCTTAGATTATCAGCTCTCTGATATTCAACCCTTTGATGCTCAGCTTTCTTGGGTAGCCTATCTTCCCTTGACTTGGAAGGCGCTGAATGTCTCCTGGATGTTTCACCCTTGTTTCTTTTATCGTTCTTATTGACGAACTTGTTGAATCTTTTAACCATTAGGGCAATTTCCTCTTGGTCTATGGCTTCCTTAGGTTCAGCTCTCTTTCCATCCTTGACCATCAATGCAGCTGTCTTGGGTACAGCTGTCTCCTCTTGCTCTTTTCTTCTTAGCCCAAATTCATAAGCTTTGAGGTCTGAGAATAGCTCTTGGTTAGATGTCCTTGAGAGGTCCATTGCATGTCTCAGGGCCATAGTCTTCATTTCCCATTCAGCTGGGAGGCTCTTTAAGATCTTCATACAAATTTCCTTTTGTGTATATTCTTTCCCAAGAGCTGAAAGCTCATTTGTGATTTCAGTGAATCTGGCATCCAGCTGATCTATGGTTTCACCTGCAAGCATTTTAAAATTTTCAAATTTTTGAACAGCAACAGACATTTTATTTTCTTTAATTTGTTCTGATCCTTCACAAATTAAAGTAAGTTTATTCCAGATTTCTTTTGCAGATTTGCAAGATTTGACTTTATTGAACATGGATTTGTCCAATGTCTTGTAGAGTATGTCCTTGGCCACATTGTCCAAGTTGTATCTCTTCCTATCTTCATTTGTCCACTCAGTCCTTGGTTTTTCAACCATGGCTGGTCTTGCCTCATCAGCAGCTTCTTCTCCTTCAGCTGCAGATGCTCTTCTTACAGCCGTGTTCACTTTTAGTATTTGCAGTGGCCCATCCTTTATCACAAGCCACATTTCATCATGTAATGCAGATAGATGAGCCTGCATACGAATTTTCCAATCATCAAATTCTTCAACAGTGAACATAGGAATGCGTGTCAGATTTGCTTCCATGATAATAACTTTGCTTAAAATGAAAGATTTTGAAAATACAAGTGTTTAAAACCTTTTTGAAAAGATAGAGATCTAGTTCAATAACATGTGGAAGGCTCAATGAACCAACAGCTCTGATACCACTTGTAGGTCCCAACGGGTGTGAGTAAAGTTTAGAAGGAAGGGTTGAATAAACCTTACCAAATTTTTGATTTTAGTCCTTTTAAAATTACAACAGAGTTGACTCAAACAATTGTGTCCTTGAGGGACAACTAAGTTGGTTATTCAGCTAAGATAGCCACTCAACAAACTCGATAGAGTTGTTGATAGAATAACTCGGTTGTTTAACCTAAACTTAACTTAGCTGGTTTGGTTATATCAGCAGAAGACTTAACACCCTTTGATTATATTTTAGCTTGTTTTAAACACACGATTTTTAGCACTTGGTTATTAATTAGTTGGATAGCAAATATGATTCTAACAACAGTTATAATGTAAATATGCAGGAATATAAATGTGCTGAAAAGTAAATGACACATGTTTTTATAGAGGTTCGGAGATGGGGTAATTCTTCTAATCCTCTCTTCTCCAACTCCTAGAGGAATCCACTAAGTAACAGATCAGTTTACAAAGTGGTGAACGACCTGAGACGCCTTTGATCACAGTGGTGGCTTCTCTTGCGACTTAACTTCTTCACAAGGCAAGCTTTGCTTTGTTTTTCACTCACTTCTCAAGTTCTTGGATTTGATCACGTAGCCCTCCAATAAACTTGATACTGGTTTGACCTTGAACCTTCCTACAATCCTCCTTAGAAAGTAGACCCCTTTTGATTCTTCAAAAGTTTTCTCTTCAACAGATTTGAAGTTGTCTTTCCTTCACAGCTTGTGTTGGATTGATTTCCTTCGAGTTTCAGGCTTGAGGAATTGCTTGAATATTATTGAGAATATTGCAGGTTAATTGCTTGAATATTGCTTGCTTGTTCGTGGTTCAGGTAACCTTTTCCCAGTAACTTCCTCAGTTTTTTATAGTGTACATTTGAAATTTTGCCCGTTGAAGAGATAGGCTAATTTCAAATGTCACTTTTGTTCGTTGGCTTGTCTTGTCTGCGGTCCTTGATGTTGACATTTTCTCGTATTAAATGTCTTGCAGCATTACAGATTATCTGACACACGGTGCAGTGTTTCCCAATGGTTTATTCCTTTTGCACAAATCTGGGACTAACACTTTACACCTGACAGCTTTGACATGTTACTATTATGAGTAACATTCTTGACTTTAATCAACGGATCTAAGTCAGTTGTCTTGACTAGATCATGTCTTTATCCTGTGTGACTTGAGTCAGCTTCCAGTTATTGGATGACTCAACTGTCACTTCAACTTTGAGACTTGGCTTCTTGAGATATCTTAACTGACACTTCTTACAGCTGTTCCTCGGCTGACACTCCTTCAGTCGAGTCCTTGACTTTCTTCTTGGACATACTCAACTGACTCACAGCAGAGTCTTCAATCAAATCCGCAGTTGACTTCTTGTATTCCTTGGCATAGCTGACTTGACTCAACTTTTTCAGCCATATCTATTACAATACAAATTAAAAAAAAAAACGGGGTGCCAACTTCCTAGTTTAAGTTTTACATGGTATCATCAAAATCTACTCAATAAATTTCCTAACAAAAACACCCCCTATTTTTACCCCAAAATCTCACTTTTTCTCCCACTTTCTCCTACACAAACCCTATCCCACGAAAATTCTCTCCCTAAATTCTCAAACTACTCTCTAAATCTCTCCAAATTCACCACAAATTTTAAACCAAAAACACAAATCCTTCATCTTCCCAAGAAACACACCACCAAATACCTTCAAAATTCCAACTTCTCCAAGTTCTACATCAAGTTTGGGGGAAATCCAAAACTCCAAAAAATTTCAGATTTTGCTCTTCCAAACCTTGAAATTCATGACTTCTAGGTATGAAAGCGGAATTAGAAGAAATACGAGAAGAATGAGGGAGCTGACTCCGGAGCCTGAACCCGAGCCTCAACCAATATTTGACCCCGAGGAGCCCAAAGCTTCAAATGTCATCTTGCCAAACGAAACACACTGGGCTAGATGGACAATACTCTACTTTCATCCATGGATTAATACAAGGTATCCCGATGAACCTACTTTTACGAATTTGGGTTTATTGGAAGATTTTCGAGCTTTGTGTGGTAGAATTGATTGGCATGAATTTTTGAATGGGCATTGGGCCACTTATTCTGTTATCACACTATAATTTTTTAGTAGCTTTGAATTGGTGGTTCGAAAAAGAAACTTGATGGGAGTTAGATTTCGCCTGGGGAATGAGCAAATGGAACTAATTATAGATGATTTAAATGAAATTTACAAAACTCTAGCTTATGGGGTCGAGGAACACGAGGAGGTCGATAAGGATAGGTTTTGGAAAAAGATAACTTGGAAATGAATCTACACGCCAGGGACCTCAAAGGCGTCTAGTATTCGAAACCCAGTATTTCGATATGTTCAGCGAGTCTTAGCTGAAATAATTTTTGCGAGGGAGGAAAGTAGAAGGGCGTTGAGGGTAGACGAATTATTTATCATATGGTGTATGGCATCGGGGACTAAAGTGGTGCCAAACACCGAGGCTATGATAGGCCGACAATTTGATAGGATAAGAAAAATGAGAGGGATGGAATTTGCATAGGGGGGATGATTACCCCTATAGCTGAATATTTCAACAGTAATTTGGAGGGGTATGCAGAGGTTGCGGAGTCTAAATTGATTGATATGAATGTTCTAACTGCTATGAAAATGATAAAATTTGATGGGCATGATTACTGGCTCAATCAAGCAGATAGAACAACAGTTAAGCTTCCTAACCCCAAAGCAACATCCATTAGAAATAAGGGTAACTGGTTGCTTAGAGAGGTAGAGGGGACTGCTGCTTAAGAAGAGCAGGATGAGCCGATGAGGGAGATGCTGGAATCCTCTCGCTAGAGGGGGTAACCGGCCATTTACTATGAGCGAGAGGCTCGAAAGGGTATAAACTGATGTGGGCAAATTGATAGATGACACATATCAGTTGACAACCACAACTGATGAGTATCACCAGGAGTACTTACAACATTTCGATGCCATCACCCAGCAGAAGCATATGTACGAGATGATGTCTCGTATGGATCAGTGGCACATCTCACAGGGCCACTACCCTCCACCTCCACCACCACAGTGATCTATGTAAGTACTTATTATGCATTCCTCTTTTTTTTTGATAATTTCTTTATATATTCGGGATGAAGCATATTTTAAGTTTGGGGGGATTGTCAAGAATGCGTAATTTAGTACTTTCTTTAAGAGCACTTTTGCATTAATATTTTCGGAAAAAAATTGATTTTTTTGTTTATGTTTGTTTTATTGTTTTAACATGTTTATAGCTTTTAATTCAGTTTTTATGCCCAGTTCCCATGTGATTTTACTATGAATATTTTATGGAATGAGATAACATACTTGTGGGAATAATGTGATAAATTATTATGAGGAAAGTTATTTATTTTCTTGACATTTATTAAGAAAATTGGGTATTTGAGCATGTTGCGAAAAATAAGCTTGTGAGCTTTTGTGCCTTAAACTGCTTTATATTATGCAGACTTATTTTTTTCTTGAGTGTGTCATTCATGATTGATAGAGCTCTAGAACTTGCTCTGGCATCTTCATTGAAGCCATGTGTGTGCAATTTTTTAAAATGATTTAAGGCCATTTTTATTTAGCTTACTTAAGCTTAAAAAGCCTACCTATGAACTCATGATTCCCTAGTAGCCAATTTTGAGCCAAAACTTTTATTCTTAGCCACATTGATCTTTAAAATTGCAAAATAATTTTATCCCTGAAATTTCTTGATCTTATAGAAAATGAACAAGTTTGGGGGAGAAGTGGCGAAAATCTATTAAAAAAATAAAAATAAAATTGGCAAAATCTGGGTAAATGAGAAAATATATGAAGCTCGAAAAAGAAAGAAATATATCTCTGAAAAAGAAGAGAAAAATCGAGCAAAGCAAAAGAAAATTCTAAAAATTGTGGAAAAAAAAATGAGAGTTTGAAGGCTAAAAAAAAAGGCAAAAAAGGCCTAAATATGAAAATGAGGAATAAGGGTGGAATTGAAACAGAAAATAAGTATGAAATTGGGTTGGTGAATTACAAGTCTGTATGCTTAAATTCTATTTGCTCAAGTCAAGTCACTTAATCCAAATTTTCTTACCCATACCAAAGAGGCTACATTACAACCTAATAAAAGTTCTTTTTGATTCTTAAGTTGTGCACACAAAAGTGGTAGATATGTTAAGATGATTTGCAAGCCTATGGCAGTTCTACTTTCACTTAATTAAATTTGAGCGTAAACATTATCCATACACTTTTGAGAGTAGAGTTATACATTATTTTACTTGTGAGTCGCGATGTCAAGTATCCAAAAGAGTATTAATTATGCCGAGTTTATGAATGATGACTTCTTGATGGTGAATTACATGGTTTTCTTAAGTATGGAGTCAAATGCTATTTAATGTTCATAGTGTTCTTGGGTGTTTGTTCGTTTTACCCCTTATGTTATTTTTCTTAATTTGCTCGAGGACGAGCAATGCTTTAAGTTTGGGGGATTTTGATGTGTGTAAAATATACGTGCATTTTGGGGCTTAAAATGATATATAATTGATGCATTTGCACGCATATGTAGTATGTTTTTACTTGGTTTCCTTAAAAGGGTATGATACTGCGTATTCTTATAATTCTTACAGAAAACGGAGCTTAAAATGAAGCAATATTAGTTGGAATGTCCGGCTAAGATTGACGAATGCGAAGAGAAGATCAAAATGACGAAAAAAGTGGACAAAAACACTTCACACGGTCGGACCGTGTGGTGTCACACGGCCGTGTGGAAATACCAGTGTGAAACTACACAATCGTGTGAAGTTGGGCAAAAACAGGGGACGAAGCATGGCCACACGGCCAGGCCATGTGGACTCACACGGGCGTGTGAGAAAGGGCACGCATCGCACAGCCAGGCCATGTGAGCTCACATGGCCGTGTGGAGAAGGGCTGAGACCAAGACCACACGGTCGTGTGGTGCCACATGGCCAGGCCGTGTGGGACTCTGTTTTGACGCATTTTTCAGAGTTTGCTTTCCATTCCAACTCTACAAGTGATCTCTCCAAGCATCTATAAAAGGGACTTAAGGCTTGCACGAAAATATACAACTTCATACAGAGAAAACACATCAAATTACACAGGAACGCAAGAATCGAAGATCTTCTCAGAGAAGAAGGCTAGATCGCGAAGTACACCACAAGACTTTCGCATCTACGGGAGCATAAGAGCTTCGAAGGCTTAGGAGGGGATTCCATCCTGACAAGAAGAGGTTTTTTTTCTATGTCTAAGATCTCTTGTCTGTGCTTAAACGATGTCATAATGTTGATTCGAATTTGTCTATGAGTTTGTAATCAATGTTTGGCATATCTTTCGGATCTCAGGGGCATATTCGAAATTGTGCATTCATGTTAAATATAATTATTTATTTTCTTAATTAATTCATATTTTCTATTTTATGAATTCGAGTGCTTATTTATAATTGCTTTTAATTGCCGGGAATAAATTGCATGTCATATTTGTTAGTGCGAAATTCGGGAGATGAGTTCTAACAAAGACGGAAATCGAATTCAGACATAAACGGGTGTATCGAGTCAGGAGACCTACAACTGTTTGTGGGGAGTCATTCAATTCATAGATCTTTCGGGAGTTAATAATAATTGTATCGAGTCGGGAGACCTACACTTGTTATTAATCTATTGTTTATGTGCCGCCCTGGAGGAGGAATAGACTAAATTAGGAATTAAACCCATAGAATTGGATGCATTTGTTTCTAAAACTTTACTTGCATTTAATATTAAAGAAACATGTTGAGATTATGTGCCTAAGATTGCTCCTGTAGATGTTGAAAATACTTGTGGGGTTCGCAAATTTATTTATTTTTCAATTTTCCTTTTTAAATTTTTGAGTTTTATTATTTAATAACTCTCAATATTCGGTCACTTCAATAAAATTGGAATACGATATTATTATAGCCTAAGTGTTTCGAATATCAATCCTTGAGGAATACGACCTTACTTGTCATTATTCTATAAACTACACAGTACACTTGCAATTGTATAAACCAAAATATTTTTGGCGAACAGACCTCTCGCCGTCTTGATGGTCTTCTTTCATGCTTGTCTCCAGCCCTATGGCCTGCAGCTTGAGGTTCGACTTTCCATGCTAGAGATTGAGTCTGCATCTTCGTGTACTTTGGTTGTTCTCACAGACGGCGCCAATATGATGCTGCTTTTTTAAAGCAGATCACCCAAGTCAACTGAGTTGAGCGAAATTCTCTTCCCGAGAGGAAAGTCTTCATGTTAGTCCTCTTCCCGAGGGGGAAGTCTTCTCATCTTACGCTCCTTGAACTAGTAACTCCTTTGTTTGGGAACTTGTCTGCACATATGCGCGAACGTTAGAGGGCCCCACGGGATGTCCCAGGGAGGCCCCTCTGAACGAGAGAAATAACAGTAATCGAATATTGAATAATAAATGTGTAGGAGAATAATGAATTAATTTATTTATAGATAATAGGATGGGCCTTTTTATACCTGGGAGATGGGCCCTGTGGGTCATGTAGGAGAATTTGGCCTATGGGCCAGTCCACTTAAGAGAAAACGGCTGATTGGGCCAAATTCATACTCCTTTGGGCCAGTTAAATTATTAAGAGCCCATTAGGCAATTAAAATCAAATGAACAAATATAAAATGAATTATATTTAATTAATGAAATACTATTTTTGTCCCCAACAATAGGTATTCTAAATATGCAATTTATTGTTTTAAAAAAAATGCAATTTATTCAAACCAATTATGCATTATATCAAGCACCATTCAATAACTAACTATGAATTGTGTGACAGTTATATATGCATCAAACAACAAATAATTATGCATCAAACAATAACTAACTATGAATTGTCTCATAATGTATATGCATCAAATAACAACTAACTATGTGTTGTCTCATAGCTATATATGCATCAAACAACAATTAACTTAACATTATCTCATTATTATCTATGCACCAAATAAAATATGAATATGTAGTATATTATAACCCTCTATGCATTAACAACAACTAATCGCGGCAAAGATATTTATTCTAAATATACACTAGAGTCATAATAATTATGTCATTTAATGGTAAAGACGTTACATTTTATTGTTATTTTACAGTGTTAGGTCATCTCCAACCCAACTCTATATCTCACACTAAAACACCAAATATGTAAAACAACTCCCTCCACCCCAACTCTAAACATTACACCAAGTTTGGTGCAATGAATAGTGTTACACCAAGTTTGGTGTAATACTATTCATTTACACCAAATTTGGTGTAATACAAATATTCCCACTTTGCCCTCCAAATTCTTCTACTTCAAACTTTTAGTTCCTATTGTATCCTATATTTGATATATAATTCATTTGTAACATGGTTTTAGTTATTTAAATTTTGTATATAGTTATTATTTTGGATGAACAATTATAATAACTAACAATAGTTGATATTATTTAACAATAAATTATTATAAACTAAACTTAAAATTTTCTATAAACTACAATAATTAATAAATAAAATTATAATTTAATTAAAAAAACATCAAAGTCTGTCATAAAATATTTGTTAATAAACAAAATTACAATTTAATTAAAAAAACTCTGTGATGCATTAATCAATCACATGTAGGATGAATATACTAATTTCAGAATTAGTAATGTATTAATCTTCTTTTGTATTTAAATATTTGTGTTAGGTTTGTCGTTTTTATTATCTAGTGTGCAATTTAGTATTTTTATTTATTATGATATTAGTTGTAATATTTATTTTGCAATATAATTAATTAATGTAATATTCATTAAATATAAGTTTTTATTTAGTTACATTAATAGTAATAAAATATAAGCAAAAGAAATAATTGCATAAACAAAAATACTCATTTGGTGTATGATTTAGTGTAGTGGGTTGGATAGTTTTTGAAAAATTACACAAAAACACCAAATTTGGTGTGATTTTCACACCAAATTTGGTGTCATGGGTTTGAGATGCTCTTACCCTTTTTATGATTAAATTAAATATTTAATCTAATTTTATTCATTCTAATCTCAGCCATCAATTATTTAATGTGAGCAGTTATGATTAATCCTTACGGTCTCACACTAAGAGGTTGTCTCACACACACATATATATATATATTGAGAGAGAGAGAGAGAGAGAGAGAGGTAGAGAAACCAACAAAAAAAAGTACAAGAGAGAGAAACCTGAGGGGAAAAAAAGTATAAGAGAGAGGGGAAGAAACCAAATGGTGAAAATAATGCTGGGAATAGGACATGCTCGTTATGGGCTTGCTGTTGATACCAATTTTATGGTTGACGGTGGTGGAAAATTTGAAGCAACGCAGAGAGAGAGAGAGAGAGAGAGAGAGAGAGAGAGAGAGAGAGAGAGAGAGAGAGAGAGAGAGAGAGAGAGAGAGCAACCAAAAAAAAATAGAAGAGAGAGAAACCTACTGCAGAAAAAAAAAAGTAGAAGAGATGGAGAAACCAACAGAAAAAATAAAGTAAAAATAAACCAAAATAACGGGTTGGGTCAATGGATGAGATCCTTCTAACAAAAAAAGATCCGTATGATGGTCCCACATGCGAATTTTTCATGAAAAAATTCTTATGAGCACACATATATTACGACAAATCTACCCTTTTTCAATATATAAATATACAGTTATTGTTATATAATTCAACGACTCAACTGTTTTTTTTTTTGAGTTACGCACACACACTTCACTAGGGATTGAACCCCTGACCTCCCACACATTGGAGGGAGTGATACCACTAGACCAAATGGTTGGTGGTGACTCAACTGTTATGTTGTCATCATTCAACCAAAAACCATATATACACTCAATAAAAAGTGAAACCCTTATTTTGCTATAAACGGGAAATCAAATATTAATTATAATTTAGGGATGAATATGTTACGTTGCATGGAGCAATGGAAAAGTTAATTTGACCATATTACAAACATTACATCAAATTAGGGCATTATCTAGTGAAAAACATGCCAAACATACAAAATTCAATTATGTTGGATGTACATGATTGACAAATACATAGTATCAAATTTTGAATAAGTAAAAGGCCAAACGAATCACAAAACATAATGATGAATTATTATTATCTAAGATGGAAAAGGCTGGCTATCAATATGCATTACACATTAGCAACTAAATATTTACACGTGATTCATAAGGTTCAATTAATTTAAATAAAACATTATTATAAAATACTAATTAACAAAAAACAACAAGATGGTAAATAACCGTAATATGTGCCAAAAAAACTCTTCAAACAAGCAAAACTTAATAAGTATATGTTTACCATTTACATTTTATATATATAGTATTCGTTCGATTTTCATCAATTTTGTTTTTGTGAGTACAAAATCCTAATAGAAGAGAGAATTAGGTCGGAATCGAACCCAAACACATGTCTAAGTTTTTCAAACGTCTTACCAGACTATTTATATTAGTAAGTCCTATACTTATTACTATAATATCGAATCATATGTATCTAGTGATAGTCATCTAAGTTACGTAAGTAATTCTCATCAAACAAATGATTATGCACATGATATCACAATCTAACAAAAATAAATTAAATCATCAAATTTTCTTTATTTCAATTCCGAGACACGCACTAATTACCCTTTTTTTTCTTCATTTTATTTCCTCTAGAAACCCTAAGAATTGAATGCTACATAGTCATAATCCTCACTTATTTCTTCTAAATACATTGTAAAAATAAAATAAAATTGCCCAACATGAAATGACAAAAATATGAAAACGTCACATCATAAATTCCTTGAATTACCCTTAATTAGGGTAAATTTCTGAGTTCACCCCCAACTCCCCTCTCCTAATAAGATTTGAGTCTCTGTTTGCGCGTGTGTGTGTATATATTATATATCTTAGTGTATTACTGTATTTTATCAACCTTCTTCTTCTCCACCTCACTTCCCTTTAACCCCCTCTGTGAAACTCTCTCTCTCTCTCTCTCTCAACCTTTCTCTCTGTCTGAAATCATAAATCCTTTTCTCTCAAGCTTCATTCATTTTTGACGCATCAAAAACCCTATCGACACAGATTCACTTGTTTACATGCATTTATTTGGATTTCGGCTCGTGTGAATTCATTATTTTTATGAAGCTTCGACGCCGATCACACATCACATAGATATTAAAACTGTGTTTTGGTTTGTGAATCAGTTGAAAATAACTGGTTGTATTTTTCGTTGAAATCGACGGTGCCGTTTTGAAGAGCATTTGTGCGGCTATGGCTTCTACTGTTCCTGCAAAATCACAGCCGCTTCACAATTTTACTCTGCCGCATCTCAGATGGAATAAGGACGGGCACTCGAGCGGCCACCACCAACGCCGCCGCTCCATCAAATCTCCATCACGAAGACCAACATCATCTTCCGCATCTCCTATCCGCCAGTCGCCGTTGCGTTCCGTTTCAGCGACGCCACCTAGACACCAATCTCCGTCGCCCGACTCTATCGCGCTGGCGTCACCGCGTCAGTCTCCGGTTCACGGGGATTACTTGGGGAAACAGTCTCCGAGTCGAGGAGAATCGTCTACACCGTATCCGGTTCGCGAGTGGGTGAAACACTCGCCCATCGGTGGTGATCCGCTGCATTTACCCAGGCATGATTTGGCTTCGGAATCGGAGGTTCTGGGAAAGGGTAAAGGTGCTTTGGTTGAAAACCGGAGAAATCATTCAAAGAATTTGAAGTTGGATAGTATAAGGAGAGGGGTTTATTTAACAAATCCCGAACGAGATACTCACAAATTTGAGACGAAATCGAAGGCAAAAGAAGTGGATGTGGCTGAAATTAAGAGATCGAAAATCTTAATTAAAATTCCTTACAAGAACAACAAAATAGAGGAGGAAAATCTGCAAGAAGAGCCGCTGAAGATTGGCAATAATGATGAAGCAGATGAGACTGATGAGGTGCGCGAAGAGGGGAAAATTAACAATAATATTGATGAAGAAAACAAGACATGGAATTTGAGGCCTCGAAAGCCCATACACAGGTTGCTGAGTGTGAATGGAGGTACAGTGAAAAATAATGGGTTGGTGATGCCTGAAAAGCATAAAGGTCAGTCGCCCTTGAGGAATCTGAACAATAGATCAGGGGATAATGGTGGGAGTTGCGGCAGCGGAGACAAGAAGGGTGGTGGTGAGAAAAAGGAGAAGAGGAAGCTGAGTATTTCTGTCCCTCTATCAAAAGAGGAGATTGAGGAGGATATTTTCGCTCTGACTGGATCAAAGCCGGCGAGGAGACCTAAGAAGAGAGCAAAGAGCATACAGAAACAATTAGATGTAAGACAAGATCTTATCCTGGTCTGATTTGATTCCTTTATCTTGAATTTTTGTTTCTTAGGGTGTTTTGATAAAGTTTCTAGACCAAGAATGATTGATTCATCTAGTTTTTGTGGATTGCAGTCTGTTTTCTCCCCTAGAATAATCATGATTAATTCTATTTCCTGTTTATTGCAGCCTGTTTTTCCATAGAATACTTATGATTATTTCTAATTTTTGTTGATTGCAGTCTGTTTTTCCTGGATTGTGGCTGGTATCAATAACTGCGGATTCATACAAAGTATCTGAAAATCATACGAAGGTATAATATTCTCCATTATTTACAATCAGGTTTCATCAATGTGTTAGTTTGCTGGTTACTGATGCAGAATGAAACTGTGCTATATACAGGGTTAGATGCAATCAACTGACAGATGATTATGCCCTTCAAATGTGTTTCTATGGGAGTTTTGAGGTGCTTGGCTTCCAAATTTTGTAATGACCTTTGAAGGTATAATCTGCAGCATCTTGTATTTGGAACAAAGAACATTGTTCTTTTAGGTTTAGTTTACTAGTTCTTTTTTTCTTTTTCCCCCTTTTAAGCTGATCTCCTAAAAATTGAGAGATAAATGATAGTTCTTCTATTTATCAGTTGTGGCAGATGTAAATATGGATTTCTTTATCTTTTAATTTTTGACTGACAATACACATTTCGTGTTGTTTTCCTTTATTTTATTACTGATTAGATTTTTCTCTGTTTTCCCAATTATGATTGTTTTTGGGACTTCTCCTGTGAAGCCAAAAAATGAGATGATTTTCTGTGTGTAGTTTGTTTATAAATCCTGATACATCTCTAATATGCTTATATCTATATGCAGAAATATGAAAATGATTATACATGGTCTTCTATAATCATTTTCATATTTTTGCATATAGCTCAACCAATTCTGAAACACCTATCATTATGAAGAACTAAAACAATTTAGGATTTCTTGATAAAGGAATCAACATGCAAGAGTGGTTTGAATATCCTAATGGAAGAATGCAGATGAGCAAATAATACTACGATGAAGCAAAAGTAGTGTGCTCCAAAACCAAAGCTATATCCGGTCTTTGTTTGAATCTTACAAGTGAGAACCAACTCCATTTTTTTGTATAATACGTTTGAAAATCTCCTCTGTTGCTGATCTTCGTTTTCTTTCCAGGATTTCTGGCCACAAATAGAGTTGAATGCAATACAAGAATTTGTTGTTGATCCAGTTCTCTTTTATTTTCTCCTATTTCCAGTTTTCTTTCCTCTTTCTTTTATGCTATGTTTGGTCCTTGAATTTTGGTGAGGAAAAAGCTAAAGAATAAAGTACAAAGCACAATCATTTTAAGGAAAATATTTTTCTTATTGCTTTTTTTCCTCCACTACAAACCGGAGGACCAAATCCAGAATCCTGTCCTTATTTTGCCTTTGAAAGTTATCAACTTTTTTCTCAAACATAGCTTTAGCTCTCTTCCATAGAATTTGTACTCAATCTTGGTTTGACTTCATCTCTCTCGGGTATTTGAATCATGTTCCTGATCAACCCGGAATAAAACTGTTATAATTCAGCTCCATGAAGTTGATCAGTCTCCTCATAACCTCAGTGCCCTTGGTTTGCTGCATTATGTCTCTGCTATTATTATCCCAGTGTTGTTTTTTAGACCTGCTTCTGCTTTTTGATAAATACTGAACGGAAATTACTGAGGTCATGCCTTATGCATTATTCTTGTTCATATTATGTAGAATCATGACAACAAATATTGGTTGGGTTGGCTTGACTTTTAGATGAAAGGAGACTCTTTCAAAGCTTGTGTTCCAAACTTTTCCTTCAAGGCTACTCCGTTGAATCAGTCTGATGTTATTCAAGATTGGGGTCCTACAGGTGAGGTAACCTGTGATTATGATATTCTTATTTCTCTTTCACAATGTTTGGATATAATTTGAGTTCCGTTTAGTGGGTGTAAAAATAAGATCTCTTATCACTGTAGAATGATACTGAATAAATGATATCAATCTGCGCGAAGAAAAGCGAGTGATTTTGTTGAGGTTCTATTGTGGAAGCTTAAAGAGTATCTCCAACAAGGGATGCAAAATGGGGCCCACCGCTAATATGGGCGCTACTTTGGCCTTTGCTATATTTTAGCGCCAAAAATGCCGCTGCACGGTAGCAATATTTTTCTTTTGCTTTTTCTATTTAATTTATTTTGAGTTTATTTAACTTTTAAATATTATTATTAATGTTATATTTCAATTGATCTAATAAAAATAATACTAAAATTAATTCAATTATATGTGATAATTTTTTAAGTAATATAATATGTAATTTTATGAATTGTTATTTCAATTTTGCATTAATTTCATTAAATATAACTTTTTTTATTTTTTATTTTAAAAATAAAACATTTAATAAACATTATATTCAATAAATTATTTATTAATATTTTTTTTATCAATTATAATGTAATAAAATTCAATATTAAATACATAAAAAATGAATCTTATAGAATATTATTTTTATTGCAGAGATTAGTGCAAATTGCTGGAGATGAAATGTAGATTTTGCACTAAAATAGTGTAAATTCTGCATCAAAGTAGTGCAGACTACTGGAGATGGTCTAAGCGTTGGCAAGATTTTCTTCATATATCTTCATCTAACTTAGCGAAAATTAGCATCTTGCTTTTGTTTGGATGTCCTAATTCTCATTTATGGGTCGGAGACGGGGAGGGTGTTCGGTTGAGCTTGTAAGTTCTTCACTGCAGACGTTATAAACTCTCTAAAAGTGTTCGGTAATTTGTTTTAAATAAAAGATAGTATAAGCTCCCAAAATAAGTCAAAATAAAATTTTACGACCTTATAAACTGTATTTAAAGAAGTTGGGATCTCCCACTTTTTTCTTTTCAAAATAAGATTTATTTTAACAAATTCATTTAATTTTAACTTTTCTAATTACAAAATTGTTATTAGTATTTCATCTTATTTTATCAGTGTTTTGAAACCGGGATCGGACCGGCCGTTTCGATTGGTTTAAACAGGAACCGGTCACATGGTCGGTCCGGTTCTATATTAAAACTGTGTGGCAAAAAAACCATTGCCACCCAGTCAAACCCGGTAAAAATCAGGTTAACCCAGTTCAATTTCTTTAAGTAATTTTTTTTGTTTTTTTACAAAAGTTGAACGAAAAAGTATTTGTTGAATTTATATATAATTGTTCCTTATATTCAATTTCTACACATATTTGGATATTATAATTTATTAAATTTATTTTTATTTTTATTTTTATTTTTATTTGTATTTGTTATTTTTTTATATTTATTTGTACTTGTATTTATCTTTTATATTTATACATACATATATATATATATATATCCATGTGCGTGTGTGTGTGTAGGATTTGGTTCAAATGAGACCACTCTCCTTAGGTAAGATAGTGTGGACTAATCCTGTTCATTTATTTAATTTTTCAAAGACTGAGATTTAATTGAATTTTCAGTGTTTTTTATTTATTTTAATTCGAATAAGGATATATTAGTCATTTGTCATGTAACTGATTTCTTAATTCACGGTCCCCACATGTTTTGTTTCACAATTTTAATATGCAGTACATATAATGTTAGAGCTAGTCTCCTGTCAGACCGTCTAACGGATCTAAATATCCTACCCATACCTGACCCGGATCCGCAAAAAAATAAAAAAAAATGGTCCGCAACAAACATATTATGCACCTACTCTGCTCTGTTTTCCATTCATTCTCTTTTTTTTTTTGTTTGAACCTGCATGTATAAATTCCCAAAAATTAAATCACTTTAATTTCACAAAACCACGCTAGAGATTCATCAACTATCCCTACTAATCTGGGGCACTCGTCAGTTTATCCTTTCCAAGGTAACAAGAAAATCAATTACCATTTCTTCCTGCGTATATTAGCCGTGTTTGCTCTGTAGCACGACCTTCCACCTCCCCCATTCCGCCGCACACCGCCCCTCGACCATGATACGCCTTTGGGTATGTCGACTCTGTGACGATCCAAAGGTAATTTTATTCAATTTCGTAAATCGGTGAAAATTGATTACGCTGCAGAGAAAAATGAATCGATCGTTTGTGGTTTTTTTTTTACGAGGCGGTGGGGGATTTGAAATTTGAAATTTATGCGCGTGTCATTTGTTTTGTTTGTTAAGTAAAACGAGGAAAGGAGGGGGGAATCGATTGAAGTAGTTAGGTTTTTTGAAAAATGACGAAGCAAATCATGCTGGCTCTGGCGGGGTAGCGGTGGTTCTACAGCGGAGGGTTGGGCTAACAGGTTGAGATTGGAGACGAGGCGTTGATGGTTCGGAGAAAAACTCGGGTTAGATTGGTGTGTGATGATTTGTGTGTCCCTCTCAGATTGATCCTTTGGGGTTGATGTGCAAAACGCTCTTCTCGGAAAATTACTAATACTTTTTCGAGACACTACTAATACTTTTCCGATGGATAACTAATACATTTCGGGAGAAAAATTAATTATATTTTGGGAAACTACTAAATACTTTTCAGGAAACTAATAACACTTTTTTGAGGAACTAGTAATACTTTTTTAAGGGAGCACTAATACATTTTGGGAGTATATTCATGAGAAATACTAAAATACTCTTCAAGGAACTACTAATACATTTCAAAAGAACTGTTAATACTTTTTAGAAGGACGGCTAATACTTTTCAGAAGGACTGTTAATACATTTCGGGAGAAAAAATTAATTATATTCAAGGAAACTACTAAAATACTCTCCAGGAAACTACTAATACTTTTTCGAGGGAATTCTAATACATTTCGGGAGTATATTCATGAGAAATACTAAAATACTCTCCAGGGAACTACTAATACATTTCAGAAGAACTGCTAATACTTTTTAGAAGGACGGCTAATACTTTTCAAAAGGACTGTTAATACATTTTAGGAGAAAAATTTAATTTATTTCAAGAACTACTAATACTTTTTCGAGGAACTACTAATACTTTTTTGAGGGGTTGCTAATACATTTCAGGAGTATATTTAAGAGAAATACTAAAAAACTCTTCAGAGAATTACTAATACATTTCAGAAGAACTGCTAATACTTTTTAGAAGGCCGACTAATACATTTCAGAAGGACTGCTAATACCGATACTCCATAAAAACTACTAAAACACCACTGCTAATATTACGAAAATGCCACCGGATCCGCTGGTCGATCCGTTTAACAGTCTAAGCAGTAGAGTTAGGCGGTCGACAGAGTTTTTGTGATGATGTTAAATATGCAGTATAATAGTGTTAAATATGCAGTAATATATGTTAAATATGCAGTATAATAGTGTTAAATATGCAGTAATATATGTTAAATATGCAGTAGAATAATGAGCGTGATTCTTTCTCTCTCTATAACTGATTCCTTAATTCATGGTCCCCACATGTTTGTGTTTGACAATTTTAATATGCAGTAAATATATGTTAAATATGCAGTATAATAGTGATAAATATGCAGTAAATATATATTAAATATGGAGTAGAATAATGAGCGTAGTTCTTTCTCTCTCTCTATAACTGATTACTTAATTCACGGTCCCTACATGTTTTGTTTGACAATTTTAATATGCAGTACATAAATGTTAAATACGCAATATAAGTGTTAAATATGCAACAAAAATATATGTTAAATATGCAGTAAAATAATGATCATGATTTTCTCTCTCTATATAATTGATTCCTTAATTCACGATCCTCGCATGTGCAGTATAATAGTGTTAAATATGCAGTAAATATATGTTAAATATGCATTAGAATAATGATTTTGATTTTCTCTCTCTCTCTATAATTGATTCTTTAATTCATGGTCCCCACATGTTTTTGTTTGACAATTTTAATATGTAGTACATATATGTTAAATATGCAGTATAATAGTGTTAAATATGCAGTAAATATATGTTAAATATGCAGTAGAATCATCGCAGAGCACATACATGGTCCACACACATTAATGAGTTTGATTCTCTCTCTCTCTTCTCTCTCTCTCTCTCTCTCTCTCTCCATTACTGATTCCATATTGGATAGTCGTCACATGTTTTTGTTTGACAATTTTACCCTTATTGGGATTTAATTAATTGATTAATCTATTATTATCATATATTAATTCTAACCTTTGATGTATGCAGAGGGATGATTGAGATTGGTCAACACTGTCTCACTTAGGAGAGTGGTCTCACTAGATCCTCTCCCTATATGTGCACGTATATGAGTTAACCGGTTTTTTTAGAACGGTTTAACCGATTGAACCAGTAATCCAATGACTCAATAATTAATCCGGTTCAATGTCTGATCCAAGTTTAAAAACATATTTTATCCATGGCCATACCCTTCTAGCATCCGGTTCGCGTAAGATAAGGGTGCTACACTGCTATTGCTTGAACTAGTATTCCACCCGTGCGATGCACGGAGTATATATTTCAATAAAATATAATATTTGTTTTTTTGACATTTAAATGGAAAGAATTTATATTTAATAAAATTTAAAATTAAATAATTGATTAACCAAATCCTTAAATATTATACTATAAAATTGAATAAAGAAAACATCGGAATTGGGCTTGACCTATGTACTTGAACCAAAACACAAAAGATTAAGAGATAAAAGATGGAGCTAATACATTTCTACAAAATTCGGACTTAACGTAAAATACCCGAACTAAAAAGCCCAATACTCAAAACCATAGGAAAACTTGTACGTATTTCTGCCGCCCGATTCATTCTCTGATAAAAATAGAAATTCGGCGAGCGGTCGAATAAGTTATCGGAAGAAATCGACACTTCGACTATGATAATTGCGAATCTACAGTTTTAGGAATTTTTCTATGCGTAAGTCTTCTCTCCACACCTCTACATTTATATTTATATGTTTTACATATTCAGATCTGTGGAAAGACGATTATTTTAAGATCTACTTTCTGATATTAAAATCTGTTTCGGTTCTCATAAGTTTTACATTTTCACTGCTTAAAATATTTCTTTGTTCACATAAATAATAAATTGATTTTTGTTTTCGGATTATCATAGTTAAAATATTGTTTTTAATCTGGATTTGTTATTCGTTTTATGGGTTTAGGAAAACGATTCTTCGTTTTTTTTTCTAAAATAATATCCAGGATAATATTTTTAAAATTGTGTCATTTTTTTTTCAAGACCTGTTCATTTTTGTCTTTTATTAAGATCGATTTCACAGGGAATACTATTTTTTTTTTAATTTTCTATAATATTTGGATTATGTTTATAATTTTCTATAATTTTCTACAAACAATTTCCAGGTATATGGTTTTCTTTTTAAGAAATAGGCTTATGTAAACTAATTAGTATCTTTGTTGAGGTTAGAAATTATATATTTTTCCATAAAAATATTATACATATTTCTACAAAAAAATTAACTAATTCTCGTATTTACATATAAATGGGGTGTAGGCTTAAGATTAGTAGAAACAGACATCCTAGATTTGACTACATTATAAAATTCTCAAAATAATTATTTGCCAGGTAATTGTTGTATTGAAAAATAACAAATTAAGTTTATTAAATAAATAGCCATTTCCTGAATAATGTTATTTAATGGGAATAATGGGAACATATTAATTTATAAAAAAGGTTATTTGGAAACTACGCTAGAATATGATCAATTTTATTTAAACGGAATATGATCAGCTGATATACTTGACTGTAATTAGCAAAATATTTTGTCATTACTGAACCCTAACAAAATATATTCATAATTATTGATGAAATTGATTGTTATTTTTTACAGGTAGAACCCACAAATTTATATGATCGCATATAATGATTTTCTTATGCAAGAATCAATGGAAAATTTTTAGGTTTAAATTTATTTTTTTTAGCTTCTGCTTCAAGCTACAATAAATGCATCTACTCTAATTTAGTCAGCTTCCGAGGTAGATACATTGCTCTTATTAAAATGTATAAAAAAACTAACAATTTGTTGAAATATTGCTCTTCTTTCACTTGCTGGAGATTACAATTCATTTTATCAGCTGCATTTTCCACTTAAAAAATCATATGATAAGATTTTGTGATCTTCATGTTCCTATTCTCTTGCAAATATTGCTTTAACCTTTTGTTTCCACTGTTGTGACATTCGAATGCTTGAACTCATCCTTTTCTTCTTGCACTCTGTACAATTAAGTAATATTGATATAAGTATAAAATATCAGCTTATAAATAAAATAAAAAAATCAGATTATAGGAACATACCTCTAATTCAAGAAAATGCATCCTAAACTAAAAATACTTGTGTTGCCTCCATTTGAAGTTAAAATGCCCTGATTTGTTGGATTGATGTCATTAACGAAATTGAATGTAAGGGCTATTCTGTGCAGATCTCTCTTCTTCATATTCAGTTGCTTGTAAATGGTGGGTTTTGCAGCATGTATTGGATCTATTTACAGACTTCAAGGATGTTCTTTCAACGTTGTGCAAGATGAGTTGGATCTATTTATATTGATATTAAACTGCAGGTTTCAAGGGGTTTTTCAAATTTCAGCTGCCCAATGCATTTCCCCTTATTTATTTGTATTCTATTTTCAAAATAATACAGCTGTTGTATAAAGCATTGCGTTTCTCGAAGGCACACCGAGTTATTAGTCCAAGTTTTGAATGATTTTAGCCGCTCAATGCATTAAAAAGTATCTGAGTTGTATGTTCAATTCAATATATATATGTATGTATATGTATGTATATATATTAGAGCAATGAAATAGTTTTGCAATCATAGTTAATTAGGATGCATCGTATGCAGCAAAAAATGAATCATATAAAATCATGCTTTACACGGAATACGAAGAGTTTGTCTTCAGATCTTTTGTTGTAATGGATTAGGGACCACCACCACTTCATAATTTAATTTATTCTTCATTTAAATACGAACAGGTTTGTCAAAGACAATCTATTAGAGAAAAAAAGGTAATGAGAACTCCATACTTTTTTTGAACTGAACACGCCATATCTATTTTTTTTTTTCTGAAAAAACAATTAACAAAACCAAACCTGAAATCTTATAAATTAAACACGACTTACTATATTTGGAAACTTGATTTTGGCATGATTTTACCAAATATGGAATACTATTTTGCTTATATATATATATATATATATATATAGATGATTCAAATTAGAGGACTTCTCGCCAACAGTCCTTTATAATCAATAATAAATTAAAATTCTTAAGTGCTGTAGGAATTAACTGAATCAAATAAAGAATAGAATGGAGCATTTTAGATGTAATTTCATTCTACATGGAGCAAACCCAACTTTTCTTGAAGCGATCAGTCAATGTGTACCAAACATATAATTACATTCCATTCTCCGTTACCTAAGTTAGCCAGTTAGGTATCAAAACACAAAACAAAAGTGTTGGATTATTGAAAGAATTTTATGGGTGATTTTTGATTTTTTTTCTTCTTAGGGCTAATATGCAGGTGGACTTACCTTGTATAGCCGGTCTCTAGAGCCCTATGTCCTATGTTTCTTTACTATCTTTTTTTTTTTGGCGGGGAGGGGATCGGTTGTTTCTTATTATTCTTGATATATATTATGGGAAATAGTGGTAAGATTTTGAGTCTGTCTAGGGATGGCAACGGGGATGATTTGGGGTGGGTTTAGCCAAATCTGAGATCCGCCCCGCCAAGAAAAATTAAGACCCCATACCCGCCGCGCTCCGAAACCCGCGGGGTCGGGTCTAGACCCATTAGACTTGCCAATATGTTTTTCTATTGCAATAATTTAATTTTTGTATTTCTGGCCAAATTTTCTAAAACAATCCAATGTCAATAGGTAAAAAAAAATGTAATTATGCAACTTATGTTTTACAACTATTTAGCTACTATTAGGATTTTTTTTCAAAACAAAAAACTACTATTAGGATCTTGTAATAGTACTTAACTAATACTCAAAAAAATAAAAAAATACAATATTATAATATGCTATAGTAGTAAATTAATATCAATACAACACTCAAATCTAAAAGTAAATAATGCTAAAATATCTAGATATCTATTCAAAAATATAATAAAAATAAATATGGCGGGTTCGGGGCAGAACCTATTGGACCTGGGTGCTGGGCGCAGCGGAGGCTTGTCGTGATCCGAGATTTGATTTATCCGAAATATCCGACAAATCACACCAACAAGATGATGGCAAAAATAAATAATACCGACAGAAAATAAAATGACACACAAATTTTGCGTGGTTTGGCAAAATCCGCCTACGTCCACAAGAGTCTCCGTTCTTTACTAATAAAGAATTTTCCGATACAAAAAAAATACACTCATTGGGTTTTATGGACCAAACTTAAGAATAAAAGACTCTCGTATAGCCACTTTACTAGCTATCAAAGAATACTCTCCCCAACCTCTTTGCGTTACCCGAGAGAAAAATACCCCGAGTGTTTCCCCGTACCTATCATAATTTGGCTCCACAAATTGATCTCCCTAGGTGTGTACACTCATTTTTCCTCTCCACCCGGTTAGATGCCAAGCAATTGTCGTTGCTTGCCATAGTTTTTCTTTTGCCCTCCCCACTCCTTTTATAGACGATCAAGGGAAGAAATTGCAGCACCCCAATTTATGTTTTCTTTGGCCGGTGCAATTCGTCAAACAAATCAGCCACCCCATTTCTTGTCTATTTCTCCATTCCTTTTCAATGGCCACCTTTGTTGACAATTATCCTTGATTTATGGTGACATTATCAACAATCTTCACCTTCACCATAAAATAATATTTCCACAAACCAGAAACACCAAAATACCATTGACCTTCAATCCTCTACACATGTCGAATCACTAAGGTCCTAACTCCACCTGATTCAATCGACCAATGCACACATGCAGTCCAATCAATACCACTAGTTGACTGCCGAGAGGGACGACCTCAATCCATCCTCTCGCCCAGTAGGATTTTCCTCACACCCGTCTGCCCCCTGGAATCCTTTCGGCTGCTCTACTTCCAGTAATCCTTGAGGTCACCAGACAATACAAATTCCAATACTTCTCTCTCACGATTAGGACTCTTCCGCCATGTGTGACTTTCATGACTCCACCTCCAGCTGAATATCGCAACTATTGGAATCCAACTGGCACCAGGAAATTAGATTCATCCGCATCTTTAGGACATAGGCCACACCACCCAAATTACGGTCCACTCCATCACCTATTTTGATTTTTACCATTCCAATCCCATGATTCTACAAGTAGAACCATCACTTGAGAACAAAGTTTCTGCCCTCCGCAATTAAAGTAAATCAAAATAATCCTTTCTGGAGTACACATGCATTATGCATCTCGAATCTAAAATTCATCAATCTCGAGAAGAAGTATCTATCCTTGTGGAGACTGAGATATCTCCATCTTCCGCAGTTATCACGGTATCACCACCGACATCATCATTCTTTCTCCGAGGACAATTCCTTTTAATGTGACCCTCATCGTGATAACGATAGCATACAACACCCTTTTCCTGGTCCTTGAATCTGACCTGCTGATCACAGATCCACCACCAGATTTTCTCCCATTTCCGATTTATTTTCCGAGGAACCAAAGCAGATTTGTGTCCCTCCTCCTGGTTTGCATTTTCCTTTTTAATGGGACAACAACTATGTTTTTATATATATATGCTCCTAGCCCAGCGTGTATTTCCCGTACAACAATATTAGCACCAGACTATCCTATGAATCCGAGATAAAGTTAAGAAGTAAAAGGGTGTTATCTTCTTCCTCAACCTTTACATCAAATTTCCGTAGTTGATCCAGATTTTCCCACTGTGCGTCTTTCATATCTATCAATTTCCCCTCCTTTCCCTTCAACACTATTGCCAGACCCCGTTGAACTAGGAGTTCCTTAACCCTTTATTGCTAAAGAGTGAAATTTCCTTTCTCGTCAAATTGTTGCACCTTGAATGGATTTATCACTGCCATAGTGTCCATCCGGAAAAATTCAAATCTCAAATTTCTACCCTGCCCGAGTTACCAAGTAGCTCTAATACCACTTGCTGGGCACAACGGATACGTGTCGTGATCCGAGATTTGATTTATCCGAAATATCCGACAAATCACACCAACAAGATGATGGCAAAAATAAATGACACCGATAGAAAATAAAATAACACGTAGATTTTACGTGGTTCGGCAAAATCCTCCTACGTCCACTAGAGTCACTGCTCTTTACTAATAAAGAATTTTTCGGTACAAGAAAAATACACCCGTTGAGTTTTATGGACCAAACTTAAGAATAAAAGACTCTCGTACACCCACTTTACTAGCTATCAAAGAACACTCTTTCCAACCTCTTTGTGTTACCCGAGAGAAAAATACCCCGAGTGTTTCCCCGCAGCTATCACAATTTGGCTCACAAAAATTGATCTCCCCAGGTGTGTACACTCATTTTTCCTCTCCACCAGGTTGGATGCCAAGCAATTGTCGTTGCTTGCCATAGTTTTTCTTCTGCCCTCCCCACTCCTTTTATAGACGACCAGGGGAAGAAATTGCAGCACCTCAATTTATGTTTTCTTTGGCCGGTGCAATTCGTCAAACAAATCAGCCACACCATTTCTTGTCTCTTTCTCCATTCCTTTTCAATGGCCATCTTTGTTGACAATTTTCTTTGATTTATGGTGACAATACCAACACTGGGACCCGCCCTATTATCATCCCTAAGCCTGTCTAGTTGACATCTCACACAATTGTGATTGCCTTTTTTGCTGTTACGGAAAAACTAGGCAATTGTGATCTAATTTCCGGTATATTTCATACTACACTTGGAAGGGTATTCTAAATGTATAATAATTGTATACAATCATAGATATGCAAAATTTTACGCACAATCATACAGTCGGATGTATATTATATGCATATTTATGGTAGATGCTACATCTAATATATTCCTCATGATCGAGGAGCGTACAATACCTTAATTTCTTGTTCTCGTTTTTAGTATGAGAAATCAAATAGTTGACTGTCACATGGGATTAACGAAGAGGCAATGGGAAACTTGTGAGAAAAGGTCGGGGAAAGATTGAGGAGATAGAGTTAATCATGATTTCGGTTACAAACAAACGACTGAAAATTGAAAACTTGTTGCTTTTGTTTAATAAACGTGTAAAATATACGTCACTCTAAAAAAAAATAAAGCTATCTAAGCATACTTATGTTACGAAATTTTAACTCATTCGTATAAAAAAAATACATGTATTAGTATTGTTTGAATATATTATATAATAAAATAAAAATTAAAACAATCTGTAGAATATAACTGAGTAATTATGTCTGAGTCTCATCATTATAATTCAGACAATAAAATTTCTCGTATAAAATAAGTTTTCTATTTTAATACTTTTAAGGGTGATACATGTTAAAATAATTTTGAAGTCGTATGTTGCTATAAACTATTATTTCTTTTGTATTCCATATGTACAAATGTTATATACTTTTTACTTTCATATTTAGGGTTAATCTTTTATCGTAACTTTTAATTAAAAACTATAAAATATTTTATTTGTAAATATAAAAACAATCATCGATTAATTAGGCAAGTGGCAACCATGTGCTTACGGCTTTCTTTTCTGTGAATTATTATTTTTTTTTTAATAAGTTGGAAGTGTTGAAAATTTGGGTTTGAGAAAGTAGGCGTCGACCCGACTTTGACCAAATTTTCGATGGCTAAGAATTTAATTTTGGAGGAATTAAATTGTATATTATTAATCTACTTTCCGAGTAGATGTTCGTAGTATTTTTTATTTCTCAAAATCGATTGGTGAGTGAGAAATTAATACACGAAGTTAGCCACACGAATGAGCATTATGTAAATGGAGTTGGAAGAATTTTTCTCCATCCCACATAACTTATAAAACAAAGTTTATCCTAGTTTATAAACTAGAAGATGTTATTTGTTAGGTATACTATAACATAAGTGGATGATCACAAGCGGGCCACGCACGCGCGCGCGCCCGCCTGTCTGCTCGGCCCGACTTGGGATTGGGCTTAGGCTTGGGCCGACTCTATTAGGTCTGGGTCCAGGTCCACTACACTTTTGTCACTCGAAAATGGGCTTGGCCCAAATTCTAGTGATTGTTGGGCCGCCCGACGAACCTGGACATTGCAGGTGTCCAGATTCATCGTTGACTGTTGAAGTCTGTAACTCCTCAGATAATGGGGTTGTAACCCCCAGGATGTGGTCATGAATGTGGTTGTAACACCTAACTGTCACAAGGAAGGTTAATGCCCATTAACTTACCATGTTTAATTCCCTGCATGTAGATTTTTGTTGCATATATATAAATGGTTTCATTGCAGTTTTGAGTATAACAAGAAACACATAAATAATTCACATACACACTTCATATTTCAAAGGTGTCATGAAAAGTGTTGTTACATTTCGAAGCTCATTTTCAACAACATTTCACTCTACATTCGAGTCCAGCAACCAGTCCTCGCTCCTTCAAATTCGAAAGATGCCTTTGTGTCAGTGGTGCTACTATACACAGAGGAGGTTAAGTCATTTTATCTTTCTAGACATTACGTTGTACCGTGAGCGCTAGCTGGGACTTATTTGTCTTGCGAATAGAGTTCCACTCGACTCAGCTTTCTATTTTCAAGTTGTAATAGTCAGATTCTCATTTCCGTGTATTTTTTCTTTTCTGTTTGTAAAGCCATTTGTTGAAGGCTTCCCGTTGTAATCACATTGTAATCAACAATCGCAAGACAAATAGTTGATCTTCACGATGGCGAGCACAAGCAGGACCCCAATCATACCTCCCGCTCAGGCTGAGAAACCCGAGAAGTTCATGGATTTCGACTTCAAGAGGTGGCAGCAAAAAATGCTGTTTTACCTCACCACTCTGAGCTTGGCGAAATATCTGACTGAGGACGCTCTAGTAGTGGCTGAAAATGAGACTAATGCTCAAAAACATGTTGCGTTTGATGCATGGGGCCAGGGTGATTTCCTGTGCCGAAACTTTGTCCTTAATGGGCTTAGTGATGCACTTTACAGTGTGTCTTATGCGGTGAAATCCTCCAAAGAGTTGTGGGAATATTTGGAGAAGAAGTACAAAACCGAGGATGCCGGCGTAAAGAAATTTATTGTCGATAGGTTCTTAGATTTTGTGATGGTTGATTCTAAAACCGTGATGGAACAAGTGCAAAATTTCCAGTTGATCCCATATGAAATCTCTGCCGAGGGAATGGCCTTGCCGTAGGCATTCCAAGTGACCGCGTTGATTGAGAAATTGCCTCCAAGTTGGAGGGACTTTAAAATTTATCTCAAGCATAAACGAAAGGAGATGGAACTAGAGGATCTGATTGTCAAACTCAGGATTGAGGGAGATAATAGGAGGATTGACTCTAAGTCTAGGCTTCAGCCAATGGAGTCGAAAGTGAATTTGATGGAGCATGACTCATCAAGCAATTCATAGAAAAGACCTAATGATAAAGGCAAGAAACCGGCAACTGGAAAGTTCCAAGGGGTTTGCTTCAATTATGGCAGACCAAACCATATGACAAAGGATCATCGTCAGCCGAAGAAGAAGAAAATAAAACAACAGTCCAATGTTAATGTGGTTGAGCAAAGGGAACTAACCGATGTTGATATGTCGGCGGTGGTGTTTGAGCCAATTTGGTGGATAACCAAAAAGAATGGTTTGTGGATACCGGTGCTGCTTGCCATGTCTGTTCTGAAAGGGATGCATTTTCATACTACATCCCGTCGACCGGAAGGAAGCTCCACATGGGGAATCACGCCTCTTCTGATGTTGTTGGCGTTGGAACGGTGGTGCTAAAACTTACTTCGAGCAAGGAGTTGAACCTGAAGGATGTGTTGCATGTCCCAGACATCCGTAAAAATCAGGTTTCAGGTTCGTTGTTGGTTAACCATCGGTTTAGACTAGTTTTTGAATCTGAAAAGTTTGTATTGAGCAAGTTTGGACAGTTCATTGGTCGGGGTTATCTAGAGAATGGATTGTTCAAAATGAATGTAATGACTATACGTCGTTTTGGCGATGTTGAAATGAATAAGAATGAATCTTCTTCTGTTTACATTCTTGAGTGTTCTGATTTATGGCATGTCAGATTAGGACATGTAAATCTTAATGCTATAAAAATATTGGTAAATTTGGAATTAATAAATTTACCAGAAGTAAACTCACAAAGAAAATGTGAAGTTTGTGTTGAAGCCAAAATAGCTAAGTTTCCATTTCATTCGGAGGAAAGGAGCACTTCACCTTTAGAATTGATACACAATGATGTGTGTGATCTGAAGTTTGTGCAAACTAAAAGTGGTAAAAAGTATTTCATCGCATTTATTGATGATTGCACGAGATTTTGCTACTTATATTTGTTAAGAAGCAAAGATGAAGCCTTGGAGGTAGGGGTGTGCACGGTCCGGGATGGTTCGGAGATTCATAAATCTTCAAAACCGTCCCGAAGTTCGGAGATTATAAAAATCAATCTTCAGAACCGAATCGTAGAGAAAAAATCTCCGTACCGAACCGTACCGAATTTTCGGTATGGTTCGGTATGGGGATTCGGTTCTAACGGGATGGTTCGGTACGGTATGGTTCGGACGGGGAAATGGAGATTAATCAAAAGTAAAACACATAAAAAAATGAATGTAAAAATCACCAAGTAATTATAGTCCATTCTTTTTTTTAGTGCAATCTCAAAATAAATGCTACAACCATAAAGGGCAACACAATCTCAAAATAAAGTACAACCATAAAGTCACACCAACACTTAAAGGCTCTCAGTCAAATTAATTTTCTTAATATATTAATCTTTAATTGCAGTTGTTGGACAAGTATTTTATTATGGTAGATTTCTGATCTAATTTTTTATATTCTAAATATTTGATTGATTGCAATCCAATTCTGCCAATACCAAAATAAAATTAACCATTGAATAATTTATGTCGAAAATTTTGTAAATCTAAAGCTGATGGTTTTTTAATTTACTATGGATCATTGATGTGTAATTATTGTATTTCAGATGTACAAAACATTTAAACGTATAACATATAAGTATCGACAATAAGGAAATTTAATATACATGTTGATGTTATGCTTTATTAAAACATAGCAAATAATGAGAATAATTAATCTCCTTAATTATTTTCATTAATTCTCCTATAAAGAACTCAATTTTCAGTCATAGTCAATTATATGTTGTTGTTTCACGAGTCACGTATCGTAAGAGTTTGAACATATTAGTTTGTGACGACAACAAAATAAAATCAAACAGGCGAATAATGCTGTGTATAAAGAAGTATTCTAAAATTTATAATTTTGAAATGTACGTAGTTAACTTGATTTGTTAGAAGTTGTATTTTACATATTTATATTCATTAATAGTGTAGCTCTTATATGCATGCAATACCTTGATGGAAACACGTCCCATGCATTGCACGGGCAAAAGGCTAGTTAAATGATATAAATTCTTAGAAACTTAATTTAATAATTACTTACTCATATCAGATAATTTTCTAGGTTAATTAAATATAGGGTGTCACAATATCAAAATATAAATAAGATAAAAATAATATATGTGTATGTATTAAAAAATTCTTAAAAATCAGTTCTATCTTCGGGTCTCGGTTCAAGATCGAACGCAGACAGTTCTCAGTGACGAGATATTTTAAAATCTTTAACTGTATTGCGTAAAATTTTTCAGACGTTCGATTTGAGAAAGTCAAAAAGTCAACGGATATTTTCGGTTCGGATATTTTTCGATTTGGATATCGGTTCGGTTCCAGTGATCTCCAAGTCCCGTGCACAACCCTACTTGGAGACTTTCAAAAATTATAAAAATGAAGTTGAGAATCAACTTGGCTGCCGGATTAAGATAATTCAGAGTGATAGAGGTGGCGAATATGTTGCACCGTTTGAAGAGTTATGTACCCAGTTGGGAATAATTCATCAAATAACAACCCTATATTCACCACAGTCTAACGGTGTTGCTGAACGCAAAAATCAAACTCTTAAAGAGATGATGAATGTCATGTTGATTAGTTCCGGATTGTCACATAATATGTGGGGGGGAAGTTGTGTTAACGACGAACCACATATTGAATAAAATCCCACTTAAAGGAAAAGATAAGACTCCTCACGAATTGTGGAAAAATCGTAAGCCTTCTTATAAACACCTTAAAGTGTGGGGGTGTTTGGCTAAGGTTGCAATACCTTAACCAAAGCAAGTTAAAATCGGTCCTAAAATGATTGATTGTATATTTATTGGTTATGCACTTAACAGTAGTGCATATCGTTTTATGGTACATAAGTCAGAAAATCCGAAAATGACAGTCGGTACCATAATTGAGTCAAGGAATGCTATATTCTTTGAGAATATTTATCCTTGTAAAGAAAGAATAGATGGAAGTTTAAAGAAACGAATGTATTCAGATGTTTCTGGATGTGTTGCTGGAGGTGTTACTTCTGATGTTATAACATCTGGAACAGCTGCAGATGTTACTATATATGTTGTTGAAGATGTTGTTTCGGGTGTTATAACATCTGGAACGACATTTGGTACAACACATGTTGTCACACTTGACAGAACAAATAGTTCAACACCGAGTGGTGAAGAACTAAGACGAAGTAAGAGGCCTAAGGTGGTTAAGTCCTTTGGACCTGACTTTCTAACATTGATGTTAGATGGTGAGTCAAACTCAATTAAAGAGGCTCTAAGTAGTCCAGATGGTCGGCTCTGACAAGAAGCAATCAACAGTGAAATCAAGTCCATTCTGCAAAATCATACGTGGGAGTTGGTTGATCTCCCTGCAGGTCATAAACCTTTAGGATGTAAATAGATAAGTATAAAGCACGGCTTGTAGCCAAAGGCTTTAAACAAAAAGAAGGGTATGCCTTCTTTGACACCTATTTTCTGGTAACGAGGATTGCGTCTATTAGGGTGCTTCTGGCGATTGCTGTTTTGCATAATCTAGAGATTCATCAAATGGATGTCAAGACGGTGTTTCTGAATGGAGAGATAGATGTTGAAATCTATATGGAACAACCTGAAGGGTTTGTTGCACCCGGTCAAGAAACGAAGGTGTGCAAGTTAATAAGATCAATGTACGGACTAAAACAAGATCCAAAACAATGGCATCTTAAGTTTGATAACACGATGTTGTCAAATGGGTTTAAATCAACGAGTGTGATAAATGCGTATATGTCAAAGGGACGTCGGAAGCATTTGTCATAGTTTGTCTATACGTAGACGATTTGTTAATCATGGGCAGTAGTCATGATACTATCATGGACACGAAAAGAATGTTAAAGAGAAACTTTGACATGAAGGATATGGGGACTGCTGATGTGATCTGGGGATAAAAATCAGCAGAACTCCTGATGAAATTATCTTGTCACAATCCCACTATGTGGAGAAAGTGCTCAAGAAATGAAATGCTTTTGATTCACCGTCAAAGATGCCCATTGATTTAAGTGTAATCGGGTTGCTAATAAAGCGTAACCATTGGCTCGGATGGAATACTTACGTATAATAGGTAGTCGATGTACATCACAAATTGTACACGCCCGACTTAGCCTACCCCAGTAAATATGTTGAGTAGGTTCACGAGCAATCCAAGCCATGAGCATTGGAAAGCGTTAACAGGGTGTTAAAATACTTGAAGTATACTTGGATTATGGGCTATACTACTCAAGATATCCATCCGATTTTGAAGGATATAGTGATGCTAGTTGGATTTCAGATTCGAAAGATTCTTATTCCACTAGTGGATACATATTCACCATTGGAGGTGGTACGGTATCGTGGAAATCCACGAAGAAAATGTGTATAGCTCGGTCCACCATGGAATCTGAGTTTATAGCTTTGGACAAAGCTGGTGAAGAAGCAGAGTGGCTTCGAAACTTTTTGGAAGATATTCCATGTTGGAGGAAGCATGTGTTTTCTGTGATGATTCACTGTGATAGCCAAGCGGCTATAGGAAGGGCACAGAGCAATATGTATAACGGTAAGTCTAGACATATTCGTCGGACACAATACCGTTAGATAGTTGATCTCAAATGGTGTGATGTCAATTGACTACGTAAAGTCAAAAGACAATTTGGCAGATCATTTGACGAAAGGACTGAATCGAGATCAATTGAGTAAATTACTAGAGGGAATGGGCTTAAAGTCCACAAAGTAAAATAACCATCATAGTGGTAACCCAACAATGATGATTGGAGATCCCAAGAACTTGGTTCAATGGGAAAACTAAGCTATGAAGGTTATGTTGTAACACTTGAAAACAATGTTTCAACCCATCCCTAGAGAGCAATGCCAAGTGTTGAAACACCTGCAAAGTTGTGGTGAGGCTAAGTCATTTGACTTTTAATAATTCCTACACCTCGTTGAGGTTGAGTATGGCAGGATACTCGGATAGGAGATTACTATATAAGTGAGAAGTGCGGGTCACTTTAAAGTAACACTTATGAATCCAAAGAGGTGTCCATGGCCAAAACGGATACAAAACGTGAGAACAGGAGGTGTTGAGACCTTACTGTGTTAATTTTGTTGTCCCGGTATACACCGTGGAGGAATAATTAAAGGCATTACGTCCACTAAGCCGCCAGTGTACCCGATGGTATTGACTATGGAAGGTTCAAAGCCACAAGCTACATTTCCAAATGCAATATTATCTCTTGAGGACTGGTTTGCGTGTCTGCATTCATGCATGCATTAATTTCCACTCATATGGGGGATTGTTGGAAATTTGGGTTTGAGAAAGTGGGCGTCGACCCGACTTTGACCAAATTTTCGATGGCTAAGAATCTAATTTTGGAGGAATTAAATTGTATATTATTAATCTACTTTTCGAGTAGATGTTTGTAGTTTTTTTTTATTTCTCAAAATCGAATTTCGATGAGTGAGAAATTAATACACGAAGTTGGCCACACGAATGGGCATTATGTAAAGGGAGTTGAAAGGATTTTTCTCCATCCCACATAGCTTATAAAGCAAAGTTTATCATAGTTTATAAACTAGAAGATGTATTAGTTGGATATACTATAACATAAGTGGATGATCATAAGTGGGCCACACGCGCGCGTGCGCCCGTTCGCCTGGCCCGGCCCCTAGTGGGCGTGGTTTGGGATGACCCAGCCTATTGGGCCCGGGTCCAGTCTACTACACTTTTGTCACTCGAAATGGGCTTGGCCCAAATTCCAGTTATTGTTGGGCTGCCCGATGAACCTGGACATTGCATGTGTCCAGATTCGTAGTTAACTGTTGGAGTCTGTAACTCCTCAGATAATGGGGTTGTAACCCCCAGGATGTGGTCATGAATGTGGTTGTAACACCTGACTGTTACAAGGAAAGTTAATGCCCATTAACTTACCATGTTTAATTTCCTGCAGGTGGATTTTTGTTGCCTATATATATCTGGTTTCATTGCAGTTTTGAGTATAACAAGAAACAAAAAAAAATTCACATACACTGCATATTTCAAAGGTGTCGTGGAAAGTGTTGTTACATTTCGAAGCACATTTTCAACAACATTTCACTCTGCATTCGAGTCCAGCAGCCAGTTCTCGCTCATTCAAGTTCGAAAGGTGCCTTTGATCAGTGGTGCTACTATACACAGAGGAGGTCAAGTCATTTTATCTTTACGGATATTACGTCATACCGTGAGTACCGGGACGTATTTATCTTGGGGATAGAGTTCCACTCGACTCGGCTTTCTATTTTCAAGTTGTAATAGTCAGATTCTCATTTCCTTGTAATTTTCCTTTTCTATTTGTAAAGCTATTTGTTGAAGGTTTCCCGTTGTAATAACATTGTAATCAATAATTGCAAGACAAATAGTTGATCTTCACGATGGCGAGCACAAGCAGGACCCCTATCATCCCTCCTGCTCATGCTGAGAAACCCGAGAAGTTCATGGGTTTCGACTTCAAGAGGTGGCAGCAAAAAATATTGTTTTACCTCACCACTCTGAGCTTGGCTAAATATCTGACTAAGGACGCTCTAGTGGTGGCTGAAAACGAGACTAATGCTGAAAAACACATTGCGTTTGATGTAGGGGCCAGGGTAATTTCCTGTGCCGAAACTATGTCCTTAATGGGCTTAGTGATGCACTTTACAGTGTGTATTGTGCGGTGAAATCCTCCAAAGAGTTGTGGGAATCTTTGGAGAAGAAGTACAAAACTGAGGATGCCGGTACAAAGAAATTTGTTGTCGGTAGGTTCTTGGATTTTGTGATGGTTGATTCTAAAATCATGATGGAACAAGTGCAAAAGTTCCAGTTGATCCTAAATGAAATCTCTGCTGAGGGATTCCAAGTGGTCACGTTGATTGAGAAATTGCCTTCAAGTGGAGGGACTTTAAAAATTATTTCAAACATAATCGAAAGGAGATGGGACTAGAGGATTTGATTGTCAAACTCAGGATTGAGGAAGATAATAGGAGGATTGACTCTAAGTCCAGACTTTAGTCAATGGAGTCGAAAGCGAATTTGATGGAGCATGGCTCGTCAAGCAATTCGAAGAAAAGACCTAATGATAAAGGCAAGAAACCGGCAACTGGAAAGTTCCAGGGGGTTTACTTCAATTGTGGCAAACCAAACCATATGACAAAGGACTGTCGTCAGCCGAGGATGAAGAAAACAAAACAATAGTCCAATGTCAATGTGGTTGAGCAAAGGGAACTAACCGACGTTGATATCTCGGCGGTGGTGTTTGAAGCCAATTTGGTGGATAACCCGAAAGAATGGTTTATGGATACCGGTGCTACTTGTCATGTATGTTCTTCAAAATAAAAAATATTTATCAATTAGAGAATAAATATTTTTGTAGGACATTTTTAAGAGCTAACATTCTTAGCCAAGCACCTTCTAATTGGGGGCAAACAGTAGGTATAAACGATCGATCCAATTAAACCAGCCCAAAAGTGAAGTAATGAACCCATCATAAGTTCTACCCAAACATACAGCCCAATAGTGAAAAGCCCACCGAGAAATTGTACCCAAAAGAAGAGAGCCCAGAAGCCTACATCGACAAGGAGTTGAAGAAAGGCAATTTGTTTTCTGCTAATGAAGAAATGGAAATGAAATGGAGGAAAAATTAAAAGAGGAAGGTAGTGTGGTGACTGGAGTAGAGGGATACTGGTTGTGGGTCGCCGCGAGCACGGCCCAGTTAGGGTGGGGCATTTCGACGATCAGAAAGGGCTACGGCGGCGACTCGACCCTCATGCCCTTCAAGGCCTTTGCTGTCGCCTCCCTCTTCGTCGGCGCCGCTGCCACCGCCGCCGTAGCATCCCTCCGTGTTTCCGGCGTTCGCTCTGTAAGAGTTCATCTGTCTTGGTTCTTGTTTCCTGTTGGAGGAAGTGTTTAGTGTATATATAAAAAATCCTTTTCCACGGAGTAGAAAAATATGCATGTGCATAATCACATCCGAAACGATTTTTTTTTGGGATTTTATGTAATTGAATGTGATTGATTAATGTGAGAAAATTATTTGCTTAAACCTTTGAGTTTAAGTGCGCCATATTTTTATTTTTTATTTCTGACGAGTTCTAAGGTTTAGCACTTTGCTTATGTTGACCTTGTACATCAAATTGTTGGCCAAGACTATTTATTTCAGATCAATAAATGTTCTTAACATATAGTGGCATCAACAATGCGGTAGTACTAAATATGAGATTTTCATAATCATTTGGAAACAGGGCAGAGGTGCTGCTAAAAAAATTTAAAAAAAATCCACCAATTTAAGATTAGATTAGATCAGAAGTAAATATGAATATACATATATATGTTCATCTAAATTGTGGATGATAGATGACTGAGACGGTGGTCTGAGAAAGAGATAATAGATGACTGAGAGGATGTATGTTGGAAATTCAGAAAAGAACAAATGTATTTCCATTGGTGATGAAGTAAGCTCAATGATATTGTTATCTTCGTGGTTTGGACGTTTTAAAGTCTGAGTTATAGTTAGTACTATTGTTAAGGATGGCGATGGTCCAAGAAATAGGTATGTAGGAGACGAAGCAACAAATATATATATATATATATATATATATTATGAGGCTATACAAACACATTCTCTCTTATACCTACACAACCGTATGTGATATGGCCAAATTCTGGTAGGATAATGATGTAGTGACTCCAAATTTTAGACCAGCCTATAGGTGCATACATGAACCAGTTGCGGTTTATAATTTGTGCATTTACCTTTTTTGTTATCTGATTATTTAAGACTATGGTAATGATAGTCTTGAACTGTACGTGTTCACTTTTTTAGTAATTGAGATCCCCATCTCAATTAAATGAACCAAATTGAGCCAGATATGAAATAGTAGTCATATTTCCATGCGAGCCTGACTTCACATCAAGCTGAAGCTTGGCATACTAAGGCCTTGTAGGGATGTATTTCCTAGTCCAATTTCTAGTTTCTAGTGTCGGAAAATGAAATTTAGACATTATTGGTTTCTGTGTGGGAATTGCGAATATGTTTAGTTTGTTGTCTGAATTTCTATTATAGTATATGTTTAGAAATGAAAATATTTGGTTATAGTTTTTTAAGTGTATTTTTGACGTAGATTTGTGTGAGTATAGTGAAATGTTGTTTGGTTAAGGTTTTTGAAGTGTGATGTCACATAGATTTGCGTGATTGTGGTGAAAAATTATTTGGTTGTGTTTCCAAAAGAATATTTCCCTAAAAAAGTGAAAATTGAAAAAGACTTCATTTCCATAGAGAACTCTCCTAAACAAACATAAACTCATTTTTCGGAATAGCTGGAAAATGAAAAATGTGTTTTGAAACACAAGCATACATGCCTAACAATTTGTGATAGTTTGGCCCATCATGCTGGAGTTGGTATTGAACTCTTATCTACCTTGCAACCTTGAAAACTGAAATTAGCTCGAGTTCTCATACGTTATGCAGCCATAGTTTCATCCTCAGAAAAGGGTCAATTAGTAAGTATATAAACTTATAAGAATTGAACTGCATTAAGTTTGAAAGAATTACAACTTGAAAAATCCGAATTCTCCATAATTGTGATAGAAAACAAAGAAGACAAGGGAAAAAAATATGAAAGAAAGCTGACCTATTGTACCCTTCCCCATAAGAATATTTTTAAAACTATGAGGTATGATTGAGAAAATTGTTCAATAACTCAATAATGCATCCATCGACATGATTATGGGGTAGTTAGTTGTTCTTTTTACTCATTATTAAATCCTGCTATTATTATTTTCAAATCAAAGAGAAATGTTGTCAATAAATATATAGAGCAAATAAGATGGCAATGCTAAAGACCATCATCTTGTGAAAATTCCATTTTTCTTGTATTTTAGTTCAATTTATATATATTCCTTGTTTCTCTATCAAATATTGAAATAAATTGCCTTTCTTCGCAGTCGCAAAGTGAATTATTTTATTTCCTTGATCATTTGTTCATATAGTTGCCTTACAAGACCTGCTGAATCTTGTAGGTGGAAGATATGAAGGTTTTAGGCTCAAATATAAGGAGTGGACTAGGATTACGTCCTAGGGCACGTGATGAGTAGATAGATCGATTTGAATTGTTGGTTTCCAGTTTAAACGAAGGCAATTTTTTTTCCCTACCTGTTGCATTCTTAATACATTTCAGAAGATAAAAGCGGGAAAAATTACAAAAAAACTTCTGCGACAGATAGTCGTAGGACATCAGTTTTTGAGGGAATGTGGCATTCACCTGGTTGTTTTATCTGGCGTTTTTTTCCCTCATTTTTCTCAGTTCGGATCTCCTATTTCATATGGTGGTCTATCTGGTATTCAAGTATACCAAAACACCACATATGTAATAATGACATCTTCTTGTACAAGTGAATGTGGCATTCACCTGGTTGTATTGAAAAACAACATGCATAACGACCGGAGTAGAAGATCCCAAATCCATTTTTCTAGCCTCCTATTGCACCAATGGCCTTTGACACCCATTAATGTTTTATATTATGTAGTCAAAAGTTCTTTATTTATGAGCACAAGTTATAAAAAAAATATTACGCTTGACACTCATCAATTGTTCCAATTGTTTTTTGAATTTAGAAATACCCTTTATTTGTGAGCATAAATTATAAAAATTACTCTTTAGATCTTATGAATGTTCCAATTGTTTTTTGAATTTACAAATACCCTTTTGAGGCACTGTAAAAGTATCCCTTTGGCGTTTGTGTTTCTTTCACAAATACACCCTTAGTAATTTGTGAAATATAAACAAATATCAACGTGTTATTTGTAAGGAATAAATTCATTTTTTTATAATTATACATTTATACTAAATATTAAAAGTAATTTTTGTAATTAATTTTTGTAGTTAACGCTGAGATGTAAGCATCTCAGTATATGTTTGTTTCACTGTAAGCTGCGGGAGAAATCCTTGTTAAGTTGAGCAAAACCTCGAGTTATTACCATCTAGGAAGCACAGACATGTCTGTGAGGATCACGTGCCCGTACAAGATACGTATCCGATACGATACGATACTCTATCAGATACTTCATGGATACATCCACGCATAGAAAGAGAGAATTTATTCTATTGCTCATATTTTCAGCATTTTTTTAGGGACTATTGGAGTCATCATATTTCAGATTTGGATATTTATGAAAATTGTGTTTTATGCTTGAAATATTATTTTTTTAATTATACTTAATACGTCTGTATTTTATGCTTGAAATATTATTTTCAATAATATAAAAATATATAATTTTATATGTATATATATACCTTATCTGTATCCTTAAAATTTCAAAACATATCGTATTTTCGTATCCGTGTCGTATCGTACTAGTGTCCCGTATCCGTATCAGTGCTTCATAGATTACCAAATACAAGAAATTGCAATTCTCACAAAATGAAATCAAGAAAATTCAAAAATATAATAATCCACCAAACTCTTGACATTCAAATAAAATCGTGCGTTCTCATACAAGTGAATAATGTACCACAATACTCCAGTGAAAGTTGCTTATTCGAAAAAAGGGTTGATCCGACTTAAAAAGAAAGGGAAAAAAAACTAAAAGTTTTCAACAAAAAAGAGTAAAAAATTAGTGAATAAACCGGCGAGCAACCTCACAACAAGTAGACCGCCATCAAATACAATTTAAGCATATTATCAATTAAGTAAAATCTCCACATTCTCACCAGCATCTCAAGACAAACTTAAAAACTTGAGATTCGAAAACATTAACATATTCTCTCAGGCCGGAACATAAGACTCGAGCATCAATTGAGCTGGGGAAGGTGAAGTCACTTCCACAATTAAATACATAAACTTCCATTGCTTGTCCACTTTGTCTTTGAACATCTCCGAGTAAACTTTGCCAGCTCCATGTGGTCCACGAACGTGGAAATTTACCTATAATAATGCCGCCCCATTACTCCATTATATTCTCGAGACGTTCGAAAGCTTGTATTCTATAGTTTTAACTATTTATTGTACTTCAAAATTACATGCAATGATTTTTTATAGGGTTTAATGTGACTTACCACTACATGTTCAACGCCCTCTTCGTCAGTCCATGTTTTATTGGGAATGCGTTGACGAGCAGCACGATTCCTACTTTCTGATCCATAGCCTGTTATGGGGGACCCGATTCTAACCCTAACCTGTTTGCAAGCAAAAAGTCCAAACATTTAGTGAACACAAAACAAAAGTGATCTCAACTTCATTAGCTAATACCTAAGGCTTCATTTGGATTGATGGATTTGAAGCTAATGATTTCAACTCCATAATAAACAAATCCATTGACTTTGTTTGGTAATCTCATAAATCAATGGATTTCAAATCCTTGAGCTCCTATTTTGAGCTATTTGTAGTGGATTTCAAATCCATCTCATCTCATATGGAGTCGTTTAAAAACTCAAATCCTCCTCACAAATTTAAATCCTGCCATCCAAATGCAACCTAAGAGTAATCTTCCACATCAAGCTGTAGAAGAAATTTAAATTTTATGCAAAATAATCACTATGGGGGCATCAGGTATAGGACTGTTTTGAACCGCAAGTAAAAATGATTCTTCTAATCTAGTCAAAGTAACACTTTTTCTTTTGTTTCCAGGTCAAAATGAATAACGTGGGTTCCATAGGGAAAAACAATCTGCAACCGAAGAGTTCAGAAATGTAAATTTGAACCAAAATGAATCATATGAAGCCAATTTGACTAATTTTTCAAATTAAAGCACTTTTACTGGAGTTAATCACACTTCTATAACTTTGTTATTGAAGGTGAAAGTACTTCATTTATAAGTTCTCGTTCATTCTATGATCACAATGAAAACTTTAAACTCTTTCACCGTTTATTACTGTTTAGATGTTTCATTATACATAATGTTTGTGCTAATTATCATTTCTTCCTATGTGATTATTGTACTAGTTAGGTCTTTTAGCTTATTTGCAGACAACAGTATATCTAACTCCAAGGGCGGAGCCAGGAATAAAAACAGGGTGGCCGATACACGAAAATCATATAAATTATAATTTTTTTAAAAAAAAAATTCTAGTGTAAAAAAATTTTGAAAAAATGAGGGGGGCCGGGCCCGGAGTGGCCCCCTCCCTCCGCCCTTGTGACTAACTTGATGCTAGTTAAAGTGGACCATGCATTTCTTATGGCCTCGACAAATTCCTGCCTAGTTAGGTGGTGTCTGCATTCTACAGTTGTAACTAACGAAGTGCATATATAGCATTCATCCATTTCACTTCATCACTACATAAAATACAAATTCATGAGAACATAATTTTTGTGGAACATACTTGGCTATCACTCTGCACCCTATCCAGAGCCTTGCTGAATATTTTGTACCTATAAACATTTCAATTAAATACATCAAACACGAGATGGGGGGGGAATTACCAAAAAAAAAAAAAAGAAACTGGAGGTTTTTGAAAATTGCATCTTAGGTTGGATTTCATCTTTACATTTTGCCCCCTTCATAAGCAAAAAAAAAAAAAAAAAAAAAAAAAACATTTCAAATACCTCCCTCCCCCCTGATATTTATAGAAATATTTATAGAAATATTACAGTTACCCCCTTTAAATTCAAGACAAAATCAATTCAATATCTATCTCGTTCCCACACCCCAGTCCTACTGCTCCTGTTAATGCTGTGGCATTGAGGACCGACCCTCGGTGGACTGGTTTGAATTTGATGGGGCTTTTTGTAATTTGAAACATCTCTGGGTTCCCTCGGTGGACTGGTTTGAATTTGATGGGGCTTTTTGTAATTTGAAACATTTCAAATACCTCCCTCCCCCCTGATATTTATAGAAATATTTATAGAAATATTACAGTTACCCCCTTTAAATTCAAGACAAAATCAATTCAATATCTATCTCGTTCCCACACCCCCAGTCCTACTGCTCCTGTTAATGCTGTGGCATTGAGGACCGACCCTCGGTGGACTGGTTTGAATTTGATGGGGCTTTTTGTAATTTGAAACATCTCTGGGTTTTTTTGTAATTAGCCCAAATCTCGGTTTTTTTTCTTGTTTTTGGTAATCATTCTTAAAAACATGTGAAATGTCCATATTCAGACAGCAGAACACTTTTAACTTACTCTTTTGGTTCAAATATAAGTTCCTTGAAAACCCCATATGCTGCAGCACCAGCAATGCCGAGGCCTGCAAGAATTATGAGGCTATAAGAAGCTCCCTCTGTGAAAGTCACTGGCTTCTCTGGGATATTATAGGTTGGAGCATCAAAAGGGTCCTCAACGGTGGATATCTCTTTTCGAGTCTGTCAAAGAAAGGTGAAAAAGGAATCCCTCGTGTGAGTACAACAATAGGTTATATAGCAGATTTAAGCAAATTATCATAAATAAATGAATGATAATACAAACAAAGAAATACACAATACTTAACCATGAGCTTCAAAATTAGTTATTTTTGAACTAGAACAAAGAGATATATTTAGAGTTATCTTATAGCTGGCAGTAGAACGTTTAAGAGCCGAGTCTTGCACATGAGGGCCTCGATTAATGATTTAACACAAAAAAATCTCTTCCAATCAAAAGTAAGTTGACAGCTGACATATTCAAAGATAATGATGTTATTATTTAAATACCCTAAAAGGATAAGTCCGAAACTAGATATAAGGTTGTCGACACAATCAAATAGGTTTATCGTAATTCGTATACCAAATTGCCAGGACGTTTTGGTAAAAACAACCATCAGTAGGACCATATAAATTAGTGTAAAGAACTTCAGCTGAATGTGAATGACAGTTGGCCTTTGTACATTTTGTTATGACAAAAAGTTTCCAGACAAAAAGGATTGTAAATTCATTACGGCAAAAGATAACTTGTGCAACATGGTTGAATCCTGGTTGTCAAAATTTTATGAACACTACAATCACATCTTTAAACCCCAAAGTACATATTTACATGGCAATAGATAGGACAAATATGACAAAACCCTCCATCGGTCATAGTCAGATAAAATAGCTAACAACTGACAATGGAAAATCTGTCAGAAATCATTTATTCTCTGTATCCAGAAACTAGCAATAAATGAAACAGGACTTTTCCAAACACTATGTCAACAGAACAATATTATATCTGCTTCTTCTAAATAGTCATTAAATATTTTGCACTACCAGATACGCTGGAATATTTTAACTTGAGTACAAACCTGTGATTCTTTTTGTCTGTTTGACTCTGTAGTTTTGGACGCAAAGCATCTAACAAAGCAAGAACTTCCTATATTCTGTCTGGTGCTCGTGGCAAGTTGAAATGGTGACTGATGGACCAGCGCATGTTGTCTGGCCCACTGAGCTCCAAGTAGGATAGAGTTCCCTGCCAAAATGATCACCAGTTATTGCAATTAGCTGAAAGTCTATTATAAGCTACTGTTTATAGACCGAACCCTACCCCCGCCAGCCCCAAAAGGGGCGGGGGAGCAAAAATAAACCCCAACTCCCCTTCTTCATATAATGGCTTCAAAATGGAACGTGTGAATTTCAACAATAGAAAATATCAACTAACCTCCAATTTGGCGAGCAATCTGCAAAATAAAGAGAATAAAATTGTTAGTTAATGTATGTTAAGCTCCAATATCACAAGAGCAAAATATAGATTAACCATTGTAACCTGACTTAATCATCACCTGTAGTATCCTAAATAAGTAATGTCATTCCGATTTTTTCCCTTAAAAGGGGAAACTGAAACAGAGGCTTCCAAAATCTTAGCACTGTAAATAGTAAAGTTAATTATGTCGAAGTGTTATATAAGAAGGGAAAAGTTGTGTTTACTACTCTTCCTAATCAACCAACTGCACTGTCAGGTATCAACTGCATCGAGTTGATTACAGACCCTAAAACAACCAAACAAGAAGTATTCCTTTACCTAATCATGGCAACACTATGTTTACACTTTTCAGATAGAAGAGCAACATTCTTTTCCACTGAAAATTTGAATGATAAGATAGAACATGCAGGGTGCATTATCTAGCAAGTTAGAAAGAATAAAAAAAATTAAGAAACTTATCGCGCTGCGACATAAGTTAAATACCTGAAAAACAACAAAGTTATAGCCACACAAAAACTCCAGTAAAAAATTTGTACTTCGAAGAAAATTATTGAAGCTCCAACAATGTACAGGAAAAAAGCAAAGTTTCCAAACATAACAGCTAGACAATGTAGAAATATAATTCGGAAAAAACCAGAGAATTTGAGTAACAACTAGAATTTGGCTTCAGTCAGTCAAAATGCTAATGAAGTCTACTGGAATAAGGCTTGTATGTATGCTAATGTTATATTGTCTAGTGAGAATAAGGACAGGATAAAGCAACTCTCGCACAAAAGTTGCGGAGGCATGCGAAAGAGACCTCGCATAAGTAGCACAAAGTAAAATACAGATGACTAAGAGACTTTGACTTGCATTCCCATCACTCTTCCACAAGTCTATGGCAAATGCCAAAAGGAAGATTGCATCGAGGAAACTAATTTGTAAGCCATATTAATTATACGCCAGATGCGCAAGAGCATAAGCTACTCACCAGCCACCATATAATTAACTAGAATACAAAGCACATCATTCATATACATAAGCAAACTCACACACACTTTATATGCGTAAATAATTCCTCTTGAAAAACATTCACCAGAAGATATTCCCTAACGAATTAACTACTGTCAAATTGGAAAAGGACAGGATTAACATCACACCCCATTTTAAAACAAGAACTAAGCAACCACAATCAGCTAAAAGCGAAACAGTAAATCAAAAACGAAAAAAATTGATATACCCTTTTGAAAAATCACTTACTACTGATTTTTCAGCTGCCAAAGATGAAATATTAGCGAAACCCGCATCAGATACAGAGTTCGAAGGCCAATGCTTCAACCCCTTGTACGATGATCTCAAACTATTTAACCATTGAGTCTTCATAGAAAACCCACTTCTTTTAATGTGTTGCATCGTTTCTGTGCATAAGCCGCAAGTTCAGAATTTCTTTTTTTAATTCTTCTTGTCTGCTCTTCTGTTTTTCAAGAGAATGAAGAACGCAGAATTAGAGAGGCCACCAAAGGGAAATTAAAAGGTAAAAAGGGGCATTAATAATTATACATGCATATCCATCGTAAGGAATTTGCTTATTTGTTTATTTTCCGAGTAATAAATTGAAAAGAAGAAATCAGATTATACGAACAAGAAAGAGGAGAGGAGTAGGACTTGGGGGCTGAAGGAACGAGAGACCAAAGGCTTTGGGGTTTTGGTTGCAGAACACGTGCCAAGAGTGTACGCACGTGACACTTCGTCCAGTTCTTCTTCCTCCTCTTTTTTTTTTCCCCGAGTATTTGTAAAATTATTTTAATTTTTGGAAGGATTGAGTGTGTTTTTTTCGGATAGGATCTTCTATTCCAAGATGGTGTTTCATCTCTTATTTCACCGCACAGATGATTGCTACGTGTATACAAGTTACCATACTAAAAGCCCACAATTTAGGCGTCATTTATGTTCCAAAATTAATATGGTAATTCCTATACACGTGGCAATCATCCGTACGGTGGAATATGAGATGAAACACCATATTGAAATAGAAGATCTCATTCGGTTTTTTTAGATCTCCTTATCCAGTTAAAAACTTAAAAGTCATTGCGTTTTAGGTCTGATCAACAAAAACCGAAAACAGCTAAAACCGACCGAATCAAGCCGCATCGCACCGCAATTGCGTATTTATTAGAAAAACCGTGATTAATATATTTAAATTAGAATGCATCACATAAGATGGTGCAATTACAATTTGAAGTCGCAACCCACATCAATCACACCGCAAGTAGAACACACACACACACACACACACACTATATATATATATATATAGGATATGGATCAAATAAGTCCTTCTACTTGGGGTGAGTCCATGGAGACACATCCTAACCATAGATCAACAATTTTGGGTGGTCCAGATTTTTAGGGTTTTTTTATGTTTATTTTTTTGTTTCAGCAATTAAAAAGGGTAGGGTGGTAATTTGGCACTTTAGAATCGCCATTACTAAGATTTCATTCCCTCTTTCACACGATTCCACCCACTCTTCACGCACACTCTCTCTCCAGCGTTTGAGGTTTCAAAAAATTTCTGTTGCTTATGTAGTATAGGGTTGTTGCTTATGTTGTTAATGTATCTGTGATGCATGTGTAGTGTATATTCATTGCTTATGTAGTATAGGCTTATCGCTTAGTGGAAATGGGTCAAATTGGCCATTTCCAACTTGAAAAAAGATTAAAAATAGCCAACTTTTTCAAATACATCTTTTTAGCCATTTTGGGGTGTGAAATGACATTCATACCCTTTAAGATATTACACTAGTCTTATACCTCTCTTTCTCCTTTTCTCTTTTACTTTCACTTTCTCTCTTCAAATTTCAAAGACAAAATTTTCCGGCAATTTCCGCAAACCATTTTCCCGATCGGAATCTCGAAATAATGTAAGCATTTTGTTCTCTATCTCATTTTTTATTCATTTCACTATCGTATTTAGTTTGAGGTTGGGTGTAGAATAGATCTGAAAACCATAGACATGAAAAAAACCAGTTTGAAATAAGCTCGAACAACAGCCTGCAAAGGTAACTCAATTGATTCTGGTGACTCGAATCGAGTTACAACTGACTCGATTCGAGTCAGGTGTGACTCGAATCGAGTCAGCTATAACTGTTACATTTTCTGATTTGATTTTTTTTTTTGTCTGTTTTTGTTGGTTTCAGATGGAGGATGATAAAGTGATAATTGTCCATAGTGGTTCTTGGGATGGTAGTTTCTATAGGAATGGTGAAGAAGTGCCCGATAATTGTCCAAGTAAATCTCCTATCTTGGAGCACCAACCGAGAATCAATAATAGTGATCATATGGATGATGGTGGTGGTGGTGGTGGTGGATTTAATGATGATTTTGGGCGGTATGATGATTTTGGGCGGTATGATGATGTTGGGCGGGATGATGATTTCGGTGGTGGTGGCCATTATGATGACCAGGATTTTGTTGGTGATCAACATAACCAACAAGATGCACAATTTGTTCCTAATGACCGTGAAGGGAATGACGGTGACACATCCGATGAAGAAGATGATGATCCAGAGTACGATGTTGACAGTGAACTAGTCCGTCGATTGATTTATGATCACTTTGGATGGGAAAAAGATGACTATTTTCAGTGATGTTTCTTGTCATTATGTAACTTTCAGCTTTTCAGTGATGTTTCTTGTCATTATGTAACTTTCAGCTTTTCATTGATGTTTCTTGTCATTATGTAGCTTTCAGCTTTTCAGTGATTTTCTTATCCTTGTGAGATTTTAATGAATGCAATATGAATCAGGATAATTTTTCTATAAATACCCCGTCATTAAGGAATACATCTTCATCTTCCATCTATATCAAAATGAGTAATACATTTTCACATTTCCTTAGTGTGCTTTACAATGAAAACAAAACTCCGTGGACAATGCCGATGGATATCCTACATGTTGATTTTTTGGTGAGCGAGTTGAATAAAGGCGATTGGGAGGTCGGTGGGTTTAACAACACTTCCGTGTTGGGTGCTAGGGCTCTTTTGAAGTCGTGGTTTGACAAAACTTTCACATTTTCTGAAGTGAATCAACGCGTTAAGCATCTTCAAGCTCGCTACAACTTTTTCGCTAATATGCTTGCCACTCCAGGCATTGTTTGGGACCGCGAACAAGATTTCGTTCATTCTAGTCATTAGAATCGGCTTAACTGGGCCAGGGTAATTTGAAGTTCATTTTCTACTCATCATTCTACTCATCTTCAAGCACTACATTTTACTTCTAATTTTAAAAATTATGTTATTTTTTTGTACATGTAGGTTGATGCAACCCTCGCAACCGCTTACGAGTTCGACAGGGAACCACGGTTCGACAAACTCGCCCTGCTATTCAAGATGGAGCCTTGGAAGAAGGAAGTTGTCGAAATATTGCCATGGACACATGTCCCTCGATATTTGCCTAAGCGTCCCCGTTTTGAGGAAGGAACTTCATCAAAGTCCAAACCTAAGTAGACTAAATTGTTTGGTTCTATGTTGTATTTTAAGTTCTAACACTGTAGTCTGTTTAAGTGGTTTGGTGTATCTTAACTCTTTGTTCTTTCGCTTGTAGTCCTGTTTAAATTTGAAAGAACTCTTTTTGTTTTCGATTGATTAAATTTGGAACATTTCGTATACTGCTTCTGTTTGAGTTAGATAAGAAAAAAAAATCGGCATGTACACTGCTTTTCGTGCACAAACCAACCAGTAACACACCCCAACCTGTCATACCAACACATCCAGCACAATCAAAACAACCAACAAATCCAACACCACCTACACATCCAACACAATCCAAGACAACCAACACATCCATCACAATCAACACCACCAGCACATACCAAAATAAGATGTAATATATCGAGCAATCAACAAATATATACACAGTTAATATATACATTGCGAAAGTCAAAATAGAATAAAAAGTGCAAACTAATCCCTAGGTACGATCTGATTATGCACAAAAATCGCCAACGCCATCTTCCGGCGATACTCGCTGATGGTATCTGATGTATGAGCCGTCGAGATGGACTCACCCAATAAACGCTCGACGTACATGCAGGAGAACGCCGCGCCACAACTGTGGCTATCCATCTGTATGAACTGATCATCTGCTGGCATCGTCCTAATGGCCAACATATCGCATCTAATCGAAATCCCGCGATGCTCAAAATATTGACCAGCAGCGAGCACTCGAGGAAGAAGACGTCGAAGTGAGAGCAGCTGGCGATGACGGCGATAAAAGATGGCCGGGTCAGAAGGATTGTCCATCTGATGCGACAATGGGTCGTACAGCTGAATCTCCCAATTGAGCAAATTTTAACGCGACATACGACCCAATGCCCTTCGCATAGACATACAAATACGATCTACAAGTAATAATTGAAACATTGTTATTGGATTATATGACTAATACGAATTACGTAAGACGCAATAAAGCTATAACATGACTAATACTTACATCTGGGACCTCGTACCAAGGCTGACCCCATGATGGAGACTGCCCATGAACATACGCTAGCAAAATTGCCTGGGTACAATCCGATCTACGATGGGCTACCCGTAGGTACCCGGACACTCGTGTCATCGGCATGGATGGTATCCCATGCACGCTTCAGTTTATCTCGGATAATTTTCATTCATTTTAAATCAAAAGTATCAACATTTGAAAGTATGTTAAATGAACGTTAACTGAAATTAAAAACTTACAAAAATAAACAATCTTGGATGTTCAGAGTGTCTGCTCTGACACCAGGGTACAGCCGGACCCCGTCGTGCAATCTCCGAGCAAGGACCCCAAGATAAGGATCAATATACTGCAAATATTTTGAACAACATGAGATGAAAACAACATGAGATTATTAATTGAAATGAAACGAAATAAATACTTAACAAAACTACTTACATTATAGGCTAGATCCTCATTTACATTCTCAATCTCCTGAAAGTATGCTTGGGGTTGAAACCAAGCCAACACTAGCCCTACATCTCGCCTGACAGACATCAAAGAAATCCATTTAATAAGTATTGAAATGAAATATTATTAAAAACAAACAAAATATATACAGAACATACTCTGGGGCGGCAGACATCTCCAAGTACCGAGTATACTGTTGACGGATCGATTTATGCCTCGTCTGCTCGTCTACGTCTACAAATGGAGACTGTAGGTACCTCACGGTATACGAATGCGGCGGGTAGGACGTATAGGAGCAACGTGAGTAATCTCTACTGCCGCGTCCCCAGCTGCGGCCCCCGCTGGAACATCCCCCACAGACTCTCCGGTATGCTCAACAACTACCGCCGGTGGAAGTGTGGGGGTGGGGTGCCACCACAAGGCGTACCACCAGCATCGCCTCGTGAAAACCCTCCACAGCGGTAGGTAGCCTAGTGTCCTGACAAATAGTATAAGCAGTGTCCTGACAAATAGTATAAGCAATTGAAGTACTATTAACATCATTTCAAAACCAACTTAAGTTTCGAATTAAATAGAAGATATGCATAACATAAACATACCCCATACACAAAGTCGGATGTCCAGATATCAGATCTGCTCCGCCCATGCACTCCATGAGTCCCATGGCTGGTGTGTAGAGATGGATCATCTTTGTCCGGCTCAGAATCTTCAGGCTCGTGACTTGGCCTCTGAGAATCTCTACTCAAACGTGCAGGACGATCACTATCCTCAGCCTCACCATCATAATCATCATCATCTATACGCGTGCGGTGGGATCGGGGCATCCGCCTCTTCGGACGTCGAGACGGAGGTAGTCCTGAAGCAACATTACGTCTTGGCTCCAGAACAAGCCTCCTACGAACAACGTCAGGGCCAAGTGGGGCAACCCGAGATGGGAAATGATCCATATGGACATACATCAATCCGTGCGACATGTCCATATTGATGCCCTGCATGTAAGGGAGTCGTAACTCCACCTCGGTGGTAACAACGATCGATATCGTCTGTGAAAAAAATAGGAAAAATTTAACTTAATTACGATGAAAATATTATCAATACCACTATTACTCATATGATTTCGTTAAAAAAATGAAAATTACCTTGGGGCTGTCAAATAACGCCACCGCGCTGAAGGCCCTCTTGGGGCATCTAACTCTCCGCCCCTAGGATAGCCATCCAACCCAGAGGCCTGGGCAAGGTCCCGAGCAAGAGAAAGAATAGCCTCAAATGCCCATAACCGTATCAAACAAAAAATAAATAAGCAATTAACCTGATTAGAATATGAAATGCTCGTGTTAATAGATGAAATACGTGTTTAACTTATATATACCTGTATAGGGTAGATGTAGGCATATATGTGGAATCGACGTCTCTCTCGGGATCAGCAGGGGCTCGGATCCCAGAATCAAGATAATGGAGGAGGTGCCCATACACGTAGGAGCCCCATGGGAATGCCCTAAACCCGGGGGCATCCTCAACCAAGGTCCACAACCATAATGGACGGTGCCACGCGGATTGAAAGATAACAGATACCCCGTGACGAACAAGATATACGTCATCTTCAGATTCTCCTCTGGTCACTTTCTGAAATGACCCGCTCTAAAATGCGGTAGATCGCTTTGCTTAGATTCAAGAATCCCCATCGAAAAACTGTCGATATACTCCTTCTTCCGGAGGGATATGCTGTGAGGAGCATAAGTCAATCACTGAGGGGCCAAAGCGTAGCCCCGTAAACATAGCAAACTCTCGCCGCCCAAATCTGAGGTTCCGCTCACCAACGCGGAACCACAAGTCCTCGGTCTCAGATCCCTCCACCAAAATATGTCTACCGAGCAATCGAAGCATACCCTTGGAGGTCAAGTATGCATTCGATTCGAAGTCCAGAAATGCCCCAAATGGCCCATTCCTAAAGTTATCTAAATTGCCCGACTTAGTCAACTCATTTTTGATATCGACTATCAAGTGGTGCTTGGTGTATACATTCAGTTTTCCCTCCAATTCTGTGCAGAACCCCATTTTCATTGACAAATCTGTCAAAAAAAACACAAATACAAATGCTCAGTGTCAAGCTTGCTGTCGCATAACTCGAATCGAGTTACACATAACTCGAATCTAGTCGTCTTCTTCGCCCCTCTCACTTCTGCCATTAACAACATCCAAAGCTTCACTCAAACATAAAATCCCCTATAAAACCCTACAATTTCTACAAAAACTACAACAAATCCTAACCTAAAACAACTATGGACCAACTAAATCAACCAAAAAACATGAAATTAAACAAAAGTGGAGTTGAAGGTTACCTGGTTACTAGTCGGATCGGTCGCAGTCGTCATCTGTATCGCCGTTCAAATCTAGGGTTTCGACGATTTGGGGGTTTGTGTCGCCGTTCGAGTAATGGATTTGGGGTGGTCGCCGTTCGAGTTTTGGGGTGGTCGCCGTTTGAGTTTTGGTTTGGATTGGAATGGTTTTGGGGTTGTTGGCCGTTCGAGTAAGGGTTTGGAATGGAGTTGTTTCACTCGAAAATGTAAAGTAAAACTACAAAAGGGCACTTATGTCTTTTTGCACCCCAAAATGGCTAAAAAAGATGTGTTTGAAAAACATGGCTAAAAAGATTCAATTGGCCTAAAATGCTAAAAAAAAACCACTGTAGTATGGGTTTGTTGCTTATGACTTGCTTATGTAGTTAATGTATTCGAGGTGCATACGTAGTGTTTATTCGTTGCTTATGTAACATAGACTTGTTGCTTATGTAGTATGAGTTTGTTGCTTATGACTTGCTTATGTAGTTAATGTATCCGTGGTGCATACATAGTGTATATTCGTTGCTTATGTAGTATAGACTTGTTGCTTATGTAGTATGGGTTTGTTGCTATGACTTGCTTATGTAGTTAATGTATTCGTGGTGCATACGTAGTGTATATTTGTTGCTTATGTAGTATCGGATTGTTGCTTATGTAGTATGGATTTGTTGCTTATGACTTGCTTATGTAGTTAATGGTATATAAAAGCACCATGACACATCAACACAAGCAACAAATTATATCTTCATAAGCAAACTTCGAACTGAAGTCAAGCTCTAGCAGCTATGGCAAATTGTCTGCAATTTTTTTCACACAATATTGCGTTGAAGAAGAAGGATGAATGGTTTCTCACAATAGTGAGTTGAAGAAGAAGGAGGATGATTGTTCACATTGAATTGCTACGAGATTTGGAAGGATTGCATGTATTCTATACAAGCGAGGGTGACTGGTCCTTGTTCTCTCATGAACAGCGTTCGAAGAACAAGAAAGATGAGATTTGTTCATGTTGAATTTGATGTGAGATTTGCAGAGATTGTGTGATCATAATGTGAACAGAATCCCATGAATATTGGGTAATTTTGTAGGATGAATAATTTACCCCTTTCTCTAGTTACAAACATTTAATCTGAATTTTTAGCTCTAAAATCACAACCATTGAAAAATTTAGATATGTGGTTAGGATTGGTCCTATGGACTTACTCCTATGAGGTGGTCTCATATAACCCTCTCCTATATATATATATATATATATATATATATATATATATATGGGGTTGGTTCTTGTGAGACCATCTCTTGGGGTAAGACCGTAGGAACTGACATGAACGTTATAACATATCAATGGATGGATAAGATTCACATATTAAATATAGTATTATTGTTTGTCATGCATTAAGAATAAGGGCAAAATTGTTTGTTCAAAAAGATGCATAATTTTTGGCCAACTCAATTTTAAATGATTTCTACTTACCATATCTATTAGCTATATTTTAGGAATTGATATCAACGATAATCACCATCAAAACTCACTAATATGTACCAAAAAAAAACGCAGATATCAATGATAACAAAGAACTCTCTATTATCAAAACTCTCGAATGGATGTATTGATGATGGATGTCTTGATGTATGTATTACTCAGTTATGGTGCATATGGTTCTGTTCGAAAAAATTAATGCATATTTAACTATATAATGATATATTTATATGTATAATATGCATATTTTGCTCTATGCAAAAATTGTATGAATCCAACATATATGATTCTTCTTGTAATGTTGCATTTTTTCCATTATATTGATGTATTTATAACGTTGTTTTGTTGTTTTTGACGCAAAATTTGATGATATTATGGTGCAATTATTTCATGAATTAGCAAAATACTATGAACTCATATAAAATGTATGGTGCAAATTCATATTGTATTAATGCATACTTAACTATATAATGATGTCTTAATACGTATAATATGTTGCATATTTTGTTTGATCCAAAAATTGTTTGAATCCAAAATATATGATTCTTGTAATGTTTCGTTTTTCCCATTATATTGATGTATTTATAACGTTGTTGTGGTGTATTTGACGCAAAATTTGATGATATTGTGATGTAATTATTTCATGAATTAGCCAAATACTTTGAAGTCACATAAAATGCATGGTGCAAATCCATATCGTATTAATGCATAATTAACTATGTAATGATGTATTTATACGTACAATATGTTGCATCTTTCGATTGGTGGTAAAATTTTATGAATCCAAAATATATGATTCTTGAATTGTTGCATATTTAATTGTATAATGTTGTATTATATGTATAATATATTGCATATTTTGTGTATTCCAGTTCACACATTTCTTGCTGAAAACTCTATATTTATTATGATGCATGTCTAATTTCTTATAAATCTCGGTTATGCCAAAATATGCCTCGTTATCTCCCTTTCGAATTTACCTCCAGAAATCTCGGCCATAATCTACTCTATATTTACTCATAACTAATACAAGTATCTTTCTATCCTTAATTAAAAACTAACACCAAAGGATTAATTACTATATTACCCTTAAAAATATTTTAATGGTTTTTAATTACCTAAAATAAAGAATTAATCATATCCATCCAAAATAAAAAATAAATGGTTCAGATCAGTCCCTACGGTTTCACCCTGGCATTATGGTCTCATTTAAACTAATATATATATATATATATATATATATGAATAAGATCAAATGAGTCCAGGGTCCCCAGGTAAGAACGTAGGAACAAATCTGGACTTTTGATCCATTGTTTGAATGGTCAAGATTTATTTTGGTCTTTTTTTATTATATAAACGTTTCTTTTTTGTTTATTGAAGGATATTTGAGTAATCTCATAATTAATTAGATAAGTCAAAGGTTTTTAATTTGGTAATTTTATAACTCATGTATAAGGCAAACCCCTAATTTTTAGGTAAACAACATATCTTCTCCCCAAAATTTTCGGCCACTTCAACATTCCACCAAGGGCTTCTTCTCTTTTCTAAATCAACTTCACAGCTCCACTCATGTCTCTCACTTTTTCAATATGCTCTCTTATTCATCTTATCTATCTCCTCATTATCTCTCTGTCACTCTCGAAATCTCTCCCTTCTCTCTTTCCATCTTTTTTTTTTGTTTCTTTCTCTCTTTTGTATATCTCTTGACAGCACACCCATCGACGACGGGGACGGGTTTGGGTTCTGGTGGCGGAAGGCGGCAATGGGTCTGGGGTTCTTTAACGATGACGGGTTGAGCTTGGTTTTGTGCATTCTTAATTTTTTTTCTATTTTTTCAGGTGTTTTAAAGTGTTAATTGGAATGTCGAAAGGTAGCAGGAAAAGAAATGTTGTGTCCAGTAGTGAGGAACATGAGGGGGGATCACAGTGATATTGGGAGGGGGGAAGGTATTATTATTGTACACAAATATCGGCCCTTTAATAGTACATGAAGTTGTGATTGCTTCCTTATTGTAGGTCCCAAGGGGTGTAAGTGTAAGGTTTAGAAGGGGGGGTTGAATAAACCTTACCAAATTTTCGATTTAGGCCTTTTAAATCTCTGAGTTCTACACAAGTTTGTGTCTGATGGATGGTCGAATTAGTCACTCAGAGAGTTAATCTCTCAACAGGACTTTCGGTTGAGTCACATTGTTAGTAGAGTAACTCATTTGTTGGCTATAATTTGACTTCAAGGTTTTGTTTTTTCAATGGAAGACTTAACACCCTTAAGTTTGATTAAGCAAGTTTTTGACTTGATTTAGTACTTATAGATTATCAAATGGATAGCAAATTTATCGTGAGATATAAGCAATTAAAAGTGCGTAAATTTAAATCTTTGAAATGTAAATGACACAATAAAAGTTTTTATAGAGGTTCAAGATGGGGTAATTCTTCTACTCTCTCTTCTCCAACTCCCGGAGGAATCCACTAAGTGATGATCGGTTTACAAAGTGGTAAGCAGTCGGATCAAGTCTTGATCACAACAAAGCCGACTTGATCCTTTGGGACTCGATCGGGAGACGCCTTGATCACTCACCGGCTTCTCGCAGCGACTCGGCTTCTTCACAGGCTTTTGCACTACTACAGCTCACTTGCTCAAGCACTTTGGATTTGATCACGAAGCCCTCCAAAAGCTTAAGACTTGGTTCAGCCTTGAACCTTTCTACAATCCTACTTGGAATGTAGACCCCTTGTTTCGATATTTTCCTCTTCAAGCGATTGAAGTTCTCTTTCCTTCACGAGGTAAGTGTTGGATTGATGTACTTGAGATGTAGGCTCGAGGATTGAGAATGTTTGATTATTGATAAGCTTGTATATCTCACGTGTGTCATTCATCCTTTTTTTTTTTCTCAAACAAACTCCTCGGCCTTTTATAGTGAACTTTCAAAAATTTGCCCGTTGAAGAGATAGGCTCATTTTTGAAAATCACTTTGCAATCGTTGGTATGCGATTCTTGGAATTGCCATTTCCTCATATGAAATGTTTTATCACCTTTTCGAGTTCGACACGGTGTAGTGCTTCCCATTGGTTCATTTCTTTTGCACGCTTCTCGGGTGAGCACTCCAAGAAAGGTAGTATGGAGATATTACTTGTTTAAGTAAATCTCTTGATTTACGGCACCGGTTCTTTTACGATTATCTCGACTTGTTGCATTTCCTCGCTTTCCCAGGTGACTTAGAGTCGACTTCCAATCATGGATGACTCTTGTCACTGACTGAGACTTGGCTTCTCTTGAGTTGACTTGATCGATGTTCCACTGTGCATCTCACCGCTTCTTGATCGAGTTCTGTGCTCTTCTTTGTTGTACTCGGTGTCTCACGCAGAGTTTTCCTTCAAGCCTTGATTGTCTTCTTGCAAGTTGGAGCGTAGCCGACTTTAACCTTAGCCGGCTCTAATTGTTACAATACATTTCAAAGCAAGAATTGGGAGCCAACTTTCTATTCTAAGTTTTACATGGCATTCATCAAAATCTAAACAATAGAATTCCTAACAATTTCCCCCTTTTTGATGATGCCAAAACTTAAATCATACAAAGATGCAAATAACAAAGATACATCTGAGATAGTGTATTGACATAGAATATATGCACATAATCAATCTTTTTATTGATCATATCATTCTTGTACTTAACACAATTGTTTACAAGGTGTATCGAGTATGTAATTGTAAAAAAATTTATAGCATTATTACGGAAGACTTACATTGTATGTATTTACATATAAAATACACGAAGGGTTGGATGGCAACACTTCATCTCCTCATTTGTCTTCTTTCATCTTGATCAAAGATCTTCTTCTCTTTCTTCTCTTCTTCTCGTCATCGGTCGCCTTCTTTTTTTCTTCTCATATGCCTTCTGGCGACTTCATCTTTCCTTATTCTTTCTGTCTCTCCCATAGCCGAGTTTGTCTCTTGTTTTCTTCTTCTATCCTTTTTGCATACTCGGCGTTGGTTTTAGCCACTTGCAAGTTCGCCACATGGTCAAGCCCCACTTGAGTAGATCCCTCCTTTCTTTCCGGATCTACGTATTCAATATTCTTGGGCGGAGGCCAGTCTCTTAGCTTCTTCCTCCATCGCCGCTTCTTCTCTACCTGGGGCGTATCTTTGTCTTTGGGGCCTTCTTCTTTCGGTGAGTGCCCGCGGAGTGACCCGAGAGATGCGGTTTCTGTTTGTCACGCTTCTTCACATAATGTGAGACCCTTTTCCCAAGACAGGTCCCAAGCTTGAGCTAAGGACATATTTGCAAAATAACCTTGATTCGAGCGTTTTGAATTCGTCAACCGATCTTGGCTCTGTCCCGACATCGAAATGGCATACGTGTCTCTGTCAATTGGAATGCCTCCGTGTTCTTTCAAAATGTTCATCACCCTGGCATCCATTCTTCCTTCCACCTCCTTCATCCCTCGCTTCAATTTCTTTTCTCTTCTCGGCCATAGATACACCAGTGTTGGAGTGGCGAAAGTCATTGGGAGTTTTTGCTTATAATGTCACCAGTGTGGTGAGGACCTTGTTGGGGTTTGTGCAATCATCAAGGTCATATTCTTTGATCCTTCCCCTCGTGATTTTTTTCTTGATTTCAAAATTTCCTCGGTGATTTTCCCTTCTCATTTTCACTTTCCTTGTCACCTCCTTTCTTTTCGACTTGATTTTCTTTGCTTTAAGGTATTCCTCTTCCCCTTTTTGGCATCATCAAAGGATAGAGGAACCCGTGGAACATCTTTGGCAAGCATGAAGTCGAAGTCTCGATGGTTGAATTTTGCTTCAAGTCTCTTGCGTTGTATCTTTGCACGAATTGACCGAGTAGCGTTGGATTCATTTGAAATCGACTTCATCTCGGCCATGAGAAGGTGAATTTTCTTGTCATGTGTTCTTCCAAACGCCGTATATCATTTGCATTCGCTCACGCAGCAGACTTGATCTCGGCGAGTGTGAGCTTTCGTGCATATGTTCAATGTGTTCCGTGACTTCGTTTCGCATCAACATTTTCGACTCTCACACCGGCTGACTTGTTGAATAATTGTCCAAGTATCTCACCTATTCCACACGCATTGATTCTTCTTGTTGCCACCATTCCTTATCGATTTGTGATGCCTCTCAAGTCAATTTATGGAGTTGGCATCTCTGTTGTCGGTAGCATATCAAGGAGGCACGATGCCTCTCCATCTTTTCAACTTCAAAGAAAGAGTGCGCCGAACACTTCTCGTCGCACGGTGATTCTTCATTGCGGTGATGGCCATACAGTCGTCGAAATCGAAAATATTTGGAACAATGGTGCTGAGTGAAAAATGAGCTGGTGTGCGTGATAGCGTGCTTGCTCATTTTCGACTCTTCGTGGAGTTTCGTATCTCCGGTGAGAAAGGGAAAGATTCCAAAGATTCATCACCGCCATCCGGGATTTGTTCGATGATAAGCGGTGGGCGTGAAGTTCTTTTGGGAATCGATCCGGTAGCTTGAGGAGCGGGAGCGGTGGTGTTGGTTCAAATTGGTTTTGTGGTGCGATGGACACAAACTTGAGCCTCGGTATTTTAACGCCGCCTTCGTTGGTCTCGGTGATTTCTCCTTTTGAGTAGGTGGTCCTCGGCTTTTATCGAGCGTCATCGGACGATGATGAGATTTCCATTGGTGGCTCATCATCAAAATTAAAGGTCCGACGAGTAGTCTTGGGATCGACTTGCTCGTGCTGGAACATCCCTTGTTGAGTCTTTTGGATTTGTCATGGGGTTGACTCGACTTCTTCTTCGCCGATCCGAGAAAGGTGACATCGGGGTTGTCCAGGAATCATGAAGTGCGATCTCCTTTTCGGATGGATCGATGGTTGCGGGAGGGATGTTCTCTCTTGACCCTCTTTACCCCCGGAAGTCTCAACCTCCCGTGGGCCTTCATTTCCTCCGGCGAGTCTCTCTGCTGCGAGGCCTTAGTCCTCCCTTTCGCGATGTCGGTGTCTTGTGGTCTTCGGCAGTGGCATCCATTGGAGTCTCAACCCCATGGATTGCACTTTCATCGCCCAGTGTTAACTCCTGTACATTCCTTCGCGTGCCTGTTGCATCGTAGCGTCATTAGCCTTGAGAGCGGTTGGCACCTCCGGTGAGACAGTCTCAAGCATGCGAGCTTCGTTGATGGCAACTTCTTCAGTTTTTCTTGTGTTTAGTGTTCTTTGCTTCGCCTCCTACATTCTTTGTGGAGTCATCTGCGGCATCCTCCGACCTTTGGCTGCGGTGGAGGGTTTCCCCTTTGAGAGCACCGGTGAGTGACTTGGAGTGGGGTCACTCGTCTCCAAACTCGGCTGTTGCAATTGATGGTTCAGTTGGGGCGGTGGTAGCACACCTTCAATAGGGGTTGGCTCGATTGGGGTCCCACTAGCCGGTTTCATCGCCATCTCCTTATTGCCTTCTTCCGAGTTAGTGGGAAGTGGTAAAGAACATCGGTGTTATTTTTGAACCACTCCCATTGGATCGATTTCGCTGTGTGTTCGGAGGACTCTCCTGGTCCCTCCATCAGTCTTTGCTCGTGAAGGATTCTTGATTCGTGCAATGCTTGCTGCATTTGCAATTCTCACGGGCGCGACATTCTCGATTCCTCATCACTTTCGAGAAGAAGACATCAAGGAGAGGATGGAAGTGTTACGTGGTCTTGGGAGATAGGCGGATGCTTGCCTTCTCGCGTGCTTTCTTCTTGACTTGCTTTTTCTCTCCTTGTCCTTGTAGATCTGCGAGAATATCCATGCGATTGTCTTCATCTAGATTTGGGAGCACGATAGATAATCCAAGGAAATTTAGTAGTTCCTCTTCTTCTTCTATGAATTCGGGCCGTTGGAATTCCCTTGACTTGCTCGGCTTCCATTTTCTCCACTCACAGGCGATTTTGGATGTCCGGGTAAGGTGGAGATAGGATCATTACATCACTATCGCTTGGGCTGGTTCTTCTTGCTTCACCGCATTAATGAGCTATGACCAGTTGTGTCTTCGGGTTGCCTCTGCTGATCACCTTCAAGCAGACTTTTGTTTCATCAATTACATCCTGGAGACTCTACTTCTCCGGTAGTCTCGGTATTTGTGCTAGGCTGAGTAGGCTGACTCATTTGGTTTCTCTGTTCGGATTGCTTTACAAGTCTTCTTCGTCTCTTAGTTTGTACCAGAGGATTTCTGGTTCGAGAGACAGTGTCCTCTGAGTCTTGGGCGGCTGGGGCGGTGCTTGTGTTTTTTTTCTCGAGGAGCTGGCCGTCCCAGCATCGATTCTCCTCCTTTTGACGATCGAGAGAGGAATTTGTGAGTCCTTCTCGACCGCAGGGCGGCGGGTGACACGGCTGCCCAGGCGGTGACTCTGCTGCAGGGGCGGGTGACTGCTGCAGGGCGGGAGCATGTTTGGTTTTTTTTCTTTGCAGGGCAACAGACTTCTTAGCAGCTGCAGGGCAACTTTCTTCTTGGTTGAGAGGAATCGGTTTTGTGTCTGGTGGTGATTCCCCTCAACGGTGTCGCCTCTCTTGGCGACGCGACGCTTCGAGCACCGGAGAGATTAGCTCGAACATCCTCTTGTTAACATGGAAGGCCTTCCCATGTCTAAAAGGGTACTCCTTTCACCTCAATAGCCGGCCAATCACTAGGCCATATCCCGAGGATCCTCCAAATGACCCATCTTCTTTGAAGGACTTGTTCCCACGTTAAGCAGAGTCTGCTTTGTAGATAAACTCAGCCCAGTTTATCTTCTTTTTCGATTATTGCAGCCATCACAATCAATTTTGCCTTTGTGATTGGTCAAAGGCCCAATTTGATGTCGATACACTTGGCAACAATATCCAACAATTTGTGATAATCCTCCTTCAGATCTCTTGTTTGCTGTGTATATATTATTTTGTCAAGAACGCAACGTCGGACTTGGCTATTTCTTTCCATGCGTCGGCCAAGTTTACATCGGCTTCCTTAATTTTGATTTGCTCCTTCTGCTGGTAGTGAGCAATATTCACCAAATCTTGGCGGTGATAGTCATTTGCTTCCGTGAGCAGATGACTTGATTCCTTCATCGTGAATCTCGGCATTCACGTAGAATTGTGCGACCTCCTCCACATAGGTCATAGGATACTCCGATGTTAGAAACGGTTTCGATCCGGCGTTTCTAACTTCTCCGCGATTTTCTTCACCGGGTGTCGTCGGACCCTGCTTCACCATTCGTCGAAATCACGGTCGAACCAGGGTGTGGATTTGTTTTCCCAACTTGGTAAAGTTATACGTTGGTGCCATTTCTCGGAATAATTTCAAGGAAAAGTTCAGAAATTTGATTTGAAGGTTGATAGGGTTTCGAGTATTTGCCTTTGCTTTTTGAGAGAGAGAGATTGAACAGGTTTTAGAAGTGTGAGAGAGAAGCAGGCGAAAAATGGTTTAAATATGGTTTATGAAAGGGCGTGCAGACGGTTTTTTTGAATCGTGATCGAAATCAACGGATTTTGGATTTCGCACGATATTGAGCGATTCATGTCTCGTATTTAATGCGGCGAGCATTTATATCCAATCATAGGCTTGGTGTGCGGCTTTATGTCTGTACACATCATCATTATGCCGACGTGTCTCTTAAAACATTCTGCTAAGTCAAAAACGATTTGCGTTTTGTCACTTTGCTCATAAGTTATTCAAGCTTATCTCTTAGCTGATTTAACTCGCTTCTCACATTTCTCTTAGTGACTCACTATCGGTGACTTGGTATAATGACTTTTCCGATCATAAATTTCTTGAGCTAATTTTTGTTTTCAGCTCTTTTTCACCTTCTTTCCTGTTCCATTTCTTTTCTTTGATTCTTACGTGTCTCAACTTAGCTCAATTAGCCCCAACTCATGTTTGAGTTCTTCAAATCTTGACTCACATAATGGTTTTGTGAAGATGTCACTAGTTGCTTATCCGGTTGAGATATATTCCAAGATAACGTCCTTCTTTTCAACATGATCTCTTATGAAATGATATCGACATCTATATGTTTTGTTCTTGAGTGCAACACAGGATTTTGAGTGATTGCAATTGCACTTGTGTTATCACACATGATTGGAATTTCCTTTTCTTCAACTTCATAATCTCTCATTTCTTTGTCTCATCCATAGGACTTGGGCACAACTTGTTTGCCCATGACTATGTATTCTGCCTCAATTTTGTAGAAGTGGCTATTGAGTTTTGCTTCTTGCTAAACCAGAAATTCTGTTTCCAAGCATTTGACATGCTACTCAAGTATTTTTCTCATCCACTCTGCATCCAAAGCCTAGTCAGTCGAATAGCCAATTAGCTTGAATCCACCTTCCTTTGGATACCATAGCCTACTTCTTGGTTTCCTTTTAAGTATCTCAATATTCTCTTAGGCTGCGAGTCATATGGCTCTCTCTTTTGAGCAGATTGAAATCTTGCACATACACCTCTGACAAAGAAAGGTGATGTCCGGCACGCTCTTTGTGAGATAGAGAAGCGGTGATCCATAAGTGCTCAGATCTTGTTTGATCTGAGGCTTGCCATCCGCATCCATGTCCATTTTGGACTGATGTGTTCATTGGTATTTTTACGAAGACTTCTCCTCCATACCAAATTTCTTCATTAAATCTCTGGTGTATTTTGTTTGACTTATGAAGGTTCCATCCTTCATTTGTTTCACTTGAAGTCCAAGGAAGAATGTCGGCTCTCCCATCATGCTCATTTCAAATTTACTTTGCATGAGGTTTGAGAATTTTTCACATGACTCTTTGTTAGTGGATCCAAAAATGATGTCATCCGCATATATTTGAACAAGCAAGATACTCTTCTTGTCTTGAATTCGAAAAGTGTTCTATCTACTTTTCCTTTAGTGAATCCATTTTCGATTAGGAATTGTGACGGGGGTATCATACCATGCCTGGGTGCCTGTTTCAATCCATACGGGGCTTTTTGAGTTTGTATACCTTGTCTCCAGAGTCTTCTGCTCAAATCCTGGAGGTTGTTCAACATACACTTCTTCTTCCAATAAACCATTCAGGAATGCACTTTTTACATCCATTTGATATACGGTGAAATTTTTGTGAGCAAAGATAGGCAAGAAACATCCTTATAGCTTCCAATCTTGCTACGGAGCAAATGTTTCATCAAAATCTATTCCTTCTTCTTGGCAATATCCTTTGGCTACGGTCTTGCTTTGTTTCTTACCACGTAACCTTCCTCGTTCATCTTATTTCCGAATACCCATTTGGTTCCAATAACATTTTGATGTATGGGTCTTTGTACTAATTCCCATACTTTATTTCTCTCAAACGATTGACTCTTCTTGCATAGCTTGAATCCAATGTGTGTCATCCAATGCTTGTGACACATCTTTGGGCTCTATCTGCGAGATGAAGCATGTGAACATTGCTTCTTGTTGAGTTCGGATCTTGTCTTGACACCTTCTCTCATGTCCCCAATGACAAGTTCGGTGGATGGTCTCTCGGCCATCTTACGTCAAAGTTGAAGTAAGTTATTTGGATTGATCGACTTGCGGGTTGTTCTGCGGGACTCTCTCGTGATCACTCACCGCAGATTTTCCATTTTTTGAGATTGGTATCTCATCTTCGAATTGATAATCCCGCCGGAACTTGACAAAGAGGGATTCTTGGTGAGGTTGGATGTTTGACTTATCGGTGACTCTTCAATGTCTTTTCCATTTATGTTTGGCTCATCGAATACTACATGAATGGATTCCTGTAACCATAGTTCTTTTGTTGAGTATTACAGAGGCTTTGCTTTGGTGAGTATCTAAGAAGATACCTCATCGACTTTAGCATCAAAAGCCTTTAGGTTGTCTTTGCCATTATTGTGGATGAAGCATTTACATCCAAATATCCTGAAATATGCAACATTTGGTTTTCTTCGGTCCGGATCTCATAGGGAGTCTTTGTCTTTGCCTATTTATCATACATCTGTTTTGGGTGTAGCAATTTGTGTTGATTGCTTGACCCAAAATCTTTTTGGTAACCTGCTTGACTAACATGGTCCTTCTTCTTCCTTGGGGGTTCGTTTCTTCTTTACGCAACTCCATTCTTTGTGGAGTCTGCGGTGATAGTTCATGACCAATACCATTCTCAATACAAGATCTTGAGTTATTATTCCATTGACAAACTCGGTTCTCTATCGATCTTATTTTGATAATGGTTTGACTCTTCTCATTTTGTATTCTCTTCATCAAATTTGTGGTAGCATTTGTAGAGTTTCTTTCTTCTTGCACATGAATATTGTCCATGTATATCTTGAGTAGTCATCTACTACCACCAAGGTGTATTTCTTTCCACTTATGCTTCTTTGGTTCCTTTGGGCCAAATAGATCCATATGAACCGGTCATGATATTCTTGTTGAGGATGGGCATGTCTTTTCTTTGAATGACGACTTGATTTGTTTTCCTTCGACATGCATCACATATACTTTCCTTCTTGTAGATGAGTCTGGAAGTCCTTCTACAAGATGACTTCTTGCTAGCTTATTAATTGTTTTGAAGTTGGTGACTCGGCTTTTTGTGCAGCCAACTTGATTGATTGCTCTTTGCTAGTAGGCAGTCTTTGGGTGTTGCGATTGACCAATCCACTACATACATATTTTCTGTCTACATCCTTGCAGACAACTTCATTAGATTCAACATTTTTGATTTGGCATATTCCATGTTGAATCCAACATTGTAGCCCTTGTCGAGTTGGTGATGCTTAGTAAATTGAAGTTTAGTCCTTCAACATATGCAACATATCTGTGATTTCTAAACCATTCCTTTTGATGGATCGATTGCCTCTTATTTCACCAGGAGCTTCATTTCCTCCAAATATGACTTTTGCTCCTTTGACTTCCTTGAATTTTGTGATTTCTCTTATTTCTGTCGTATATGGGAAGCGACCACTATCCGTATACCGGGTTCCTTGGCACTTTCATTTGTTCCTTGAACACGCAATCAAGAAATTAAGTTTTAAGTACCCATTCTTGTCTGCAGGTCCTGAGGGGTTAGAATTATAAGATGATCCAACCAACCTATAGCCAAATGATTTGACTCAAGAGGTTGCCATCTATCGGTGCCATAATCATAATCAATCTGGCAAATTGCTTGGGGAGTCTGGGTTCATACAAGCTGTCTCTTTAATACGTATGCATATGTGTTTTAGCAATTGCCTTTCTTGGGTAATTGTGGTGTCTTTAGTGTAGTGCCTAGGTGCATATGTGTCTTTGATGAAAGCTCTTATGCTTTTGGAATGGCCTTTGTTGAGTTCTAGGCCTTTGCCATTTGGGCTTGTATTCCATAAGTCTGGTGATAGTTCGCATTGTTCAGTCGGCTTGGCTTGGATATTTTCTACCATTCCCATCATATGTATTTCTTTTATGAGTTTTAAGGGTTTTTGGTAGCTCATGCTTCTTCTTTCTGAGTATTTTTGTTTTTGGTCTTTGAGGACTCATTTGAATCTCTTCTGTTGTCTTTGGCACTCTCAACTGGCAAATTTGTTTTTCCTTTTCCTTTGTAACCAAGGCAGTTGTTTGTAGTATTGTGCTTTGGATTGAAAGTGTGTACATCATTTTAGAGTTTTGGATTTTAGGACTCTTCATGACTTGAAGATCCTTTTTCAAAATTACTCTTGAGGTTTGACATGGCACAAAGGAATTAAATCATAAGCTTTGTCTTGTCTCCACATTCTCTTTGACTCATAATAAGATCATCCAATGATTTAGATGCTTAGTGAATGAGGCGATAACATTTTGAGGTCATTCTCCCTCTTTTCTATGTGACAATTTCTGCTATTAATTTAGCATTTGACCTTTAAACTTTTATTCTCATATTTATTTGACTTAGAGTACTCGGCTCCTTAGTCGACTTTGAGTTTGATTTTTGAGTAGGCTGTTTTCCTCATTCAATAGTGTGTGTGAGGTTTTAATGTGCTCAAAATCTTTCATCATTTTGCTAATGAATCATAAAGATCGAGTGGGTGATGAAGTGTGTGTGTCACGATCACTATCACTACATCGAGCTTGTTGAGTTAGATTGTACCTCATCTTCTTGATCTTGTTCTTTGGCCATTAAGCAGATCAAGGCTTCTTCTTCGAGTCACTTGAGTAGTCGGCTTCTTGCTCTCGAGTCAATTTGTCTCTCTTGACTTGTTTGTCTCGGCAATCTCTGCGGCCATCATTGCCTTTTTCTTCTCTTGTCTTCTTTCTCTGAAGACCTTTCTTTCTTCGTTTACGTACTTGTTGACTACTGACTACGGGATGAAGCGATCAATGGCATAGTGACCTGGTTGTCTACAATTCCAACATAGATATTCACCTTTTGATCGACTCTTTCTATTCTTGAGTTGTCGATACTTTGATACTCAACTTGTTGATGATACATTCTCTTGGTTGGCCTATCATCCCTTGATTTGGAGGTGAGTGTCTTACGGAGGATTCACCCTTTCCTCTCTTGTAGTTCTTGTTAAAGAACTTGTTAAATCTTTTTTAACCATTAGGGCTATTTCTTGGGTCAATTGCCTCTTTGACCTCGGCTCTCCCAAATCTTTGACAACTAGGCAATTTGTTTTTGGAGTCACCAATTTGTCTCTTCCGGTCTTTCTTACCATTTCAAACTCGTAGGCTTTGAAGTGCGAGAATAACTCATGATTGGATGTCTTTGATAGGTCCATGGAGTGTCTCAATGCCATGACTTCATTTCCCGTTCGGTGGAAGACTTTTTAGGATCTTCTACACATTTCCTTTTGTGTATATTCCTTTCCAAGTGTGAAACTGACTCATTTGTGATTTATGTAAACCGAGCATCCAGTTGATCAGGTTTTCTCCGGATCGTTTTAAAGTTCTCAAATTTTTGTCTGACGTGATAGTTTGTTTT